>VUQI01015820.1:2067-16723 GCA_015106735.1 Paratilapia polleni
GGAATCACGTTTCACTAGCGTGAAGTGAATTTATGGGATGTGCCAAGTTGTTTTCTTATCCCACAAGCACATACACTCAGTCCTCATTTCTTCACCCCCGTCCCCAGCTGTCTTTCCATGACATTGCTAGACAGGAAGCTCCCTAAAACAAAGGCATCCACAACTTACTATGTATGTATATGGGAAAAAAAACCCTGACAAAAATAAAAATGTTCTTGCATTTAATGAAGTCCACATAGAGTAGTCACTTATGTGTGTGAAAAGACTTTGTTGTTTGGCTTGCCCGTGCACGCTTGGTGTAAGAGATCTGATTAATGAATAGGATAAGTCATCACAGGGTCTTCCTAGAAGGCAGGCAGGCAAACAGTGGGCACAGAAATCCCAAACTGCAGTTTATTACTGAGAACAATGATAAGTTTGGACTGCAAATGTGGTTAACTGTGGTAATGTGGTTCATAATAGTGTGCTGTCTTATTCTTTTCAAGCAGAAGCTTTAAATGTATATTAGGTAAGCTTAAGTGTAGTCACGTTTAAGTAAGCTTTCATGGTCAAGAGTTTTCACATGGCACTTGGGTGTGTAGGTTACGCAGCTGTGAGTCTCCACCCACTATCCATACTTGTCTCTGTGTCAGGCAGGAAGTGATTAGTAGCTGGTTTGCTGATCTTTTAGAAACAAGGACAGAGGCGTCATCAGTCACTTCTGTAGTATTCATCAGACTGGAAATGGATTATCTCCCCTGCCACCCACCAGAGGGTGGAAACTCATTCTTACTGTTAATACTGTGAAAGAGCATAGAGAAAGGTCTATCATTGTTTGAGAATTATGCTCTGCTAAAATTAGTTAATGCTTTTGTGCGTACTTTGATCAAATTATTTTTAGTAGGCTGCCATCAAAACAAATAACCTTGACAACATCTTAAATACTATACATTTGGACTGCTTTGTCTGCTGATATTTATGCAATACAGTGTAAAAAAAAAAAAACAAAAACAAAAAACAACAATGTTTTAAGGGTACACTTGTACTTAATAACCTGGTACTCAGGATTGAGATGTGAGATTATTGCAGACTTTCTTCATATGGTATGTGTTGTCTGTGCATTGTCCTCCCAAGCCCACCCAAAGAGCAGCCACCTGAAGCCTTGTTGAAAAGCTTGGAAATGGCATGACCGCACAGACTTGACTGTTTTGGCATTTGATCATCTCCACCGTCCTTCCTAGTAATTTGCCATTGTGTCAAAGTTACTGTAAACTCAAGCGAGATTATAAAAGTGGAAACAATAATTCTTGCATACAGCACCATGACTTTGTATAATATGAAGGAGGCATGCATGGAAATTGCTTATCTAAGTGTGAAAATATGAAACATGTTGTTTGTCTAGTTTCAAAAAGGAAGGCGTTACAGCTGCTCCTATAAATTCAAATCAGCGTGATCTTAGTGTTTAGCTATGGAAGTTGAGATTACAATGAGAACTTTATGAAAGACATCCAGTTTAGCACGTGACTTTAACAGACGTTCAAAAGTCTAAGCTTATTAGTCTTGGCTTATTTTAAATAGAAGAGGTTTTGAGTTGTTGTTATTGTTGGAATGTGAGATCACCTTAGGTGAGTGAAATGTGAAATTGTCTTGCGCTAAGATAAATACTAAGATGACGTTGCATTTTCAGATGTAGCGACTCAGAGTGATTGCAGATATTTTAGTGTGTACTCCTTTTGTTGTTTTCTTGTCTTAACCTGTATGCATTTTTCATATTCTCCCTAAACTAACCTGTTATTTGTCTGTTTGGTCTAGGTGATGGTGTGGTCATGTGTTCAGCCGGCACTGTGTGTGTGGAGATGGTTTTAACAGACGCTGTGTTGGAGGACTCAGGAACGCTGCACTGGCCCGGAGGAGCCTCATAAACAAACGCGCACCTACACAAACCACTTTTTACACAATAAGATTAACAAACACCTCCGTGCCGTGACAAAGGACACAGAAACGCGGACATACAGCACAGGCTTCACCAGTAGGGCACATTTGTAATTTCTGGGCGTGTGTGTAACCTGAACACTACTGGTGTCCCAGCTCCTCTCCTGTGTGAGAGTGTACATTTTATTTCTTCCTGTCTGTCCCATCTTCCCTGCCACCATGCCAAGCACCATCCGCCGACAGATGAAGAACATGGTTAACAACTACTCTGAAGCAGAGAAGAAAGTCAGAGAGGCCACATCCAATGATCCCTGGGGCCCGTCATCATCACTCATGTCGGAGATCGCCGACCTTACTTACAACGTGGTGGCCTTCAGCGAAATCATGAACATGATCTGGAAACGACTCAATGACCACGGCAAGAATTGGCGCCACGTCTACAAGGCGCTCACCCTGCTCGACTACCTGATCAAGACAGGCTCAGAGAGAGTGGCATTGCAATGCAAAGAAAACATCTTCGCCATCCAGACCCTGAAGGACTTCCAGTACATCGACAGAGACGGCAAGGACCAGGGCATCAACGTCAGGGAAAAGAGCAAGCAGCTAGTGGTCCTACTCAAAGACGAGGACCGCCTCAAAGGAGAGAGGTGAGATCTAAATTACATTTTTCAGCAGAATATATTCACCAGTGTTTCTGCACACTGCTCTTCTGCTCTCAGCACTGGCATTGAAACCTAGCGAAGTTGACCTAACCACAGCCTTTAATACAGAGGAAGTACCTGAGTTCAAAATGCTGTCTTAGTCTGTGTTACTAGAGATATTCTTAAACGTAGTTTGACAGTATTACACCTCAAAGCTGAAGTAATTTTGGACTCTTTGTCTTTCCATGCCTTGTTTCTAAACAGTTGATCCCTTGGAAGTCGCTCTGTAACACTTAAAAGAGATCTTAACCACTTGTAATGTGTGCAAACAATGTTGCTGCTCTTGAGAATGGCTAAAGAGTTGATATATTTCCTGTCTTAACAGTCTGGCACGAGTTTGTTCTCTCAGTGATTTTTTTTTTTCTGTTGCTGTACTTAAAGATAATGATGAATTTAGAAACAAATGTGATTATTACACAGAATACAGAAGGTTTTGCCCAGTTGCATTATTTCCAGTATTATCTTAATTGTAGGGATTGTTTTATCATTTGTTTGTCAGCATGCTTAATCTAAAATAATCATTTTGGCACTTTAGAATTGAAACCAGTTGAAACCCTGATCATTTGGGTAATTCTGGTAATAGATTTCATCTTATTATATTTTGTTCCAAGGCTCCAAAGACCTGTCACCCTAGTGTCTCATGCTTATTCCTCTTTTCAGATTTAACTCTAGAGATTCTTATCTTAAGTTGAGATGATTGATCATATGCTATTATCCCTTTTGTCCTGCTAGGTCTCAGGCTTTGAAGACCAAAGAGCGTATGGCCCAGGTGTCCACAGGGAGCAGTCATGTGGGTTTTGGCCGAGGCTCATCTCAACCCAACCTCTCCACTTCCTACAGTGAGGAGTATGGCAGATCAGAGGGATCGCCTGCTTCCTACCATGGCTGTGAGTCTTGGATTATACATTGCCTCACAGGCTTAACACATAAAAAGGTCTCATTACATATGCTGAAGCAAAAAATGTCATACAGTGTACTCGATTATTGTTACTGTATCCCAGTTAGTGTAACTTTGGCCTACATCCTGAAATCTGCCCCTCCCCCTGTCCTGTCCCTGGCTCGCACTCCTGCATTCCTCACTTCTCTCTCTCCCACACACACACACACACAGAAGAGGAAGAAGACCCCCCCTACAGTCATCTTTTAACCACATGGCAAAGGAATCTGCTCCACTTTTCAGTGATGTACTCATTTTTCTAGAGACAGTATGACAGTGACAGGCCGTGTAGCAGGGTACACAGAGACCACTAAGGGTCAGTTTTATAATATCTTTCACAATGTCTTAGAAATCTTGTCCAAACAGGGAACAATATCTCACTCATTCCATGATGTTGAATAAATAAAATACAGGGTTGTTCGTACTTGGCAACATTTTTCGGTGATAAGTGATCATTTCCCTGGAGTTTCTAAAATGAAGTAGGCATCACATTAGGGCAGGGTTCAAATGGACTGGAAGAACGATGGAATGAGAGGGGGACATGGATGAAAAGAAACAGAAATCACAGTCAGGAAATGGGGTAACTCAGAATGGGACAGAGGGGAAGAATATTGAAAATGGAATGAAAGAGTGAACCTTGGCATCTTTTCTTTTCACACTCAGACCCCCAGTCCTTTGTACACAGCAGGATGACTGTGTGTGTGCACGTCTGTGGGTGTGTGCTTGTTGCCATGCATGTGGTTTCAGGCTGTGTGGATCTTGTGTAGCATCCTGATGGAGTGTATGCTCATGTCTCACTTTATGGCCCGCATTCCTGTGTGTACATTATGTTTGAGTGTGTGGCTCAGAGGTGGAAGCTTCAGCAGCTGAGTCATCAGTGCAGAAAACTGATGGAGGATCTGGCCAATGGGAGTTAGGCTGGACCGTGACTGTGGGAGTTGCAAGGGGAGATTTTTGGAATTCCAGTCGAACTTTCCGAGTATTGTTGTCCAGACATGGTGTGAATAAATGGCCATGCGTTACTGTAGGTGTTAATCTGGACCCCAGTGTCCAAAGTAGCTGAAACTACCTAAAATTTTCTTTATCCTGGGCATTAAAATGTCTTAAATATATAATTAGTTATTTCATAAATAACTACTTTTTCTACATTATTCAGGTTTTTATTGTAATGTTTGTAATCTAAAATGGATTTTAATTCTTTAATTTTTTTAAATTTGATAAAAATAAGTCATATTCCACTAATGTCTATGGCACTCAAAATACAAATGTTAAAAGCAACCAATTAATTAATCCAAAGTCAGCAAGTGTAATGCAACATCCTTACTGTGTATGCATGTTTGGTTTGATTTGGCTTCAGGATACCTAGTCTTTTCTCAGTTAAACACCAAAGTGTAAATGCAGGAGAAGCATTTAATTTAATCAGTCATCTTCTTTGGTTGTTTCTTATGCACTTGAAAAGCTCACAGTCCAGTGCCTGCCTTTATTTGCTACATTTCTGCTGGTAAAATGTATGAAGAAATAATCTAAAAATATACAATCTGAAATGTACATTTTATTAAAAACTTCTTGACAGGTTTTACAGCCGCTTTATAATTTATCTAAAGCAGCAGTGTCATACTCATTTCTACTGAGTCCCTGAGTCCCTCCTGAATGACCAAGCTCCTCACCTGTCTCTAAGAGGAAGCTCATTTCTGCCGCTTGTTTCCTCAATCTCATTCTTTTGGTCACTACCCTCAGATTGTGGCCATAGTTGAGGGCAGGAATGTAGATTTACCGGTAAATTGACAGCTCTCTCTTCACCACAACAGACTGGTACATCGTTCACTGCAGAGGCCGTGCAAATCTCTGTCACTTGGTGCAGCAACTCATTCCCAACTCGGAGTGGGCGCTCCATCGTTTTCCAGTTGAATACCACAACCTCAGACTTAGAGGTGCTAATTCGGCTGCAAACTGCCCCAGTGTGAGCTGGCGGTCATGACTCAAACCACTGTGCAAAGCAGCGATGAGATGCTGAGACTGGCAAACCTGACAGCCTCCACCCCTTGGCTGCACCTAGAAATCCTGTCTATAGAAGTTATGAACAGAATCAGTGACAAAGGGCAGGGCTTTGACAAGTCAAACCATTGCATAAAAAACACCTCCAAATGTTAGAAGTACATTTTAAAAAAGGGTGTGCAAATTGCAATGTGCAATTTCAGCAATATGTCTTTGCCATTTTCAGTCAGTCTACTGTCATTACATTTGCATTGAAAGTAACAAAAGCTTCATATGTAGAATATTTTGGAAGTGTACATCAGTGGTATTTTAGTTCTTTAGTAAAAGTTTTATATTCGAACCGCTTATTTGTATTTAGAAGTTTTAACACTTTGTGTAGTAATAGGAATAGTAGTCCATTTTTATTCAAAGTTCTGAAAGGCTTCTCTGTAATTTTAAGACTTTTGCAACTGTCACACTTTGAAAAACCACCAGTGAGGGCTAGATGGGACCCTTTGGCGGACTGCTTCTGGCCCATGTGCCATACGTTTGATATCCCTGATCTAGAAAGACAGGAGACAGTGTCTGCAAGAATGGGGGTTGTTCATGGTTCTCACACTTGAATAAAAATCTTATGTGCTATTAACACCACATAAATCTACCAGAGTTGACACTAGTGGTCATCAGCCCATTTCAGTCCAAAAACCCAGCTCTTCATAGATGGGATTGCATGGTGCTTGTGCAGCCTTAATGTAGTTGAATGTCATTAAAGACAGCATGAACAAAAGTGGAGATGGCAAATTAAGGAAACATGTAATTTTTCAAAGCGCTGATAAGAGGCAGAGGAGAAACTAAGAATGTTGAAATGTTTTCTGTTAGCAGGCAGAGATTTGTCTGTAGCATGTGCCAGAACATTTAATTATCCATATATGGTTCATTCCCACAGGGGTGGGTAAGTAACTGGTATGTTTTAGCTGGCTTTCAGTTTCTGTTTATTTGCCTTTCTGACTTGCTGCTAAGTGTTGGATTATTTTTGTTTTGTAGCATCTTAGTATGTCTTTAGGCTCAGTGATATAAAAACTGTGTTCTTTTTAAATTTCTTAGCTGACAAGAAAAAAAGAAAGTGTTCACTTGCTAGAAGAACACATAATGTTTGTGTGTTTATGACATAATAGTAAATATACAAGAAAGACAGTATATTGCCCGAGCACCCTTAAAAAAAAAAAAACAAAAAAAACTGCACATTGTGTGCTTAAAGAGCTATAGTTTTAAAAACTTTTTGCTAATTTAGCAGACATAATTGTATCTGTATGGTTACACTGTACCTGTCTTAGCGTTGGTACAGCTGCATTCACTGCCTGTTTAAGGCAGGCATGGCTGAGGTTAAAGCCATAGCTCAAGTTCCAGCTAAACAAACACACCTTTACCCTGGTTACTTTCCCGGGAGATGCATGGTCTAGAGACAGGGCAGCAGGGACATGGGTTTGACAAGGAGCAAGGAAGGGAACGAGATGAGAAATATGGAGACATGAAGGAGGCAAATCCGGTTCCAGTTAATTATTTATTAAGAATGTATACAATGCTGTGCAGTCTCCCGCATTCTTTCTGCATCTTAACGTTGATCCTAAACATACAGCCAAAGTCATGAAGGACTATCTTCTGGGGATTACATTAAAACACCAAAGCAGCTGAGACTGCCTGTATCTAAAAAAAACTGCACAAATGTCCAAAGGGAAACTGGTGCTGTCTTAAAGACAAAAGAATAAATTTAATTAGTTGTTGTTGTTTTTTTACTGCACTTTTTTGGTAATCCCAATACGTGCACTCAGAGTTTGACAGTGGGACAGCCCTAAGCACTCATGCACTTAGATGGAACGTGCCTCAAAGTGTGACATGCATAAGGGCTGTGATTTAGATTTATTAATTTTTTTAATATACACCCTTTCTCTGAGTCTGTATAGCTGCAGACTTTCCACAGGGATTTGTCGATGGTTTGTGGCAAAATGGGTAACCTAAAACCACAATTGTCCTCCCCTAACTTAAGGTACAGTAAGCAGAGAAAAGAAATCTTCCTGGGCAGTTTATCATTATTTGACAGAATCTGGCTACCTGCTGTTGTGGTTATTTATTGCATGTGTTTACAGTTGTTTGTATTTTTACTCAAATGAGATAGGATTTATATATTCTCATGACTTTGCTGACTTTTGCTGGTGCCTTGTATGAAACCAGTTAACAACCACTCATTGCACTATTTCTTTAAGCATCCTGACTTAACAGTGGCTAAAGCTTTTTGGACACTACTAAATGAGCAATGTAGAAATGAGGCTTCTGTTGCTTCTGGTCAACAGAACATGTGCTACATAATAAACTTAATCTGTTGGCTATCAGGTTTCTTGAACCATCTCAAAGAAGGCTGAGCTTTTTGATTATTATAAAGGAAATGTCTTTATTTGTACCATCACCTCATAATGGAAACATTTGATGGTGCAAATTGACTGTGTATATTTATAGATAACGTGGTGATGTGATGGGTATTGTCAAAAAGGACTTCACAGGGCAGGAGGATGTTAGTCAAAGTGTGAAGTTTCAAAGTTAGTCGTGTCAAAGAGTGAAACTAACCTTCAGTCTTTCCACACATCATATTTGTGTCACTCGTGTTTTTTGGCCTTAATGTTTGATCGCTGCTTGGGGTTAAAGTGTGTGTGTATATAAAAAAAATAATAATGCAACAATAAACATGATTATGACCATGAAATGATGAACACTGAGTGTGTGTTTGGTATCCACATTGGCAGCAGAGCAAGTCATGACTGGCTTGTTTGGTGCAAAGACCGGGGGGGGGACAGTGTTTATTATTTAAGTTAAACAACAAAAAAAAGTATTAAAGAGTTTTCAAAAGTACCACTAAGGCAGGATTTGCACTTTTTTCCCCCAGTGTTTCTCATAATGGAGAAAACATTATTGTGTATAAATCATCACATAGAAAATCATACGTTAAGCAGAAGAAAATCCAGGTTACTTTACAGATATTCTTCGCACACCCACAAGATTCACACAGAAATAAAGTTGAAAGAATGACACAGCAAGAAAAGACAAAAATGATGATGGACAATGTAGTGGTTCCCATGAAAATAACAAGTTTCTGTTTCCACACTCCCATACTCAGACTTTCAACTCAACTGAAGAAGATAACGTGGGCTACATTAATGAGTGTCTTTTTATGCTCTAGTGTATTTCTTCTAGCCAGCTGGCGTATGTCTGTGTGTTTGTTTGCCACGTGCAATGTCTGCGTTTTTTTTTTTTTTATGCTGCCACATGGCCGGATGTAATCCAATAAGCTGAACGGAGCTATCATCCCTCACAGATTTACTGAAAACCTATGATCACATACACACAAACACACACTGTAGTTTCTACACAGGCTAATAAAATGGTAAATGAAATGTGTCTTGCTTTACTATTGCACACTGTGTGATTGCATTTATTGTAGCAGCAGTTGTCTTAAACAAAGAATGTCCAAAACTAATTAGTGATGTATGTAATATTATATAATAGTATGTGATTGCTTCCCATGTGGCAGTAATGTTAACATGCATTCTGAATTTGTTGGTTAGCCACGTCTCCTAACATTGGTTCAGAACTGGAACAGGCCAGACCTCAGACCAGTGGAGAGGAAGAGCTGCAGCTGCAACTTGCCCTGGCCATGAGCAGAGAGGCTGCAGAGCAGGTACACACACTTTGCAACAAACCTGCATGCTAACATGCCAGACCATGGGTCCACATTTGACATTTCATTTCTGTTCCTGTTTCCAGTAAACATACTGAAATTCAGCACCAATTAATGATCTTATTTTGCGGTAAATAAGATTAGTAGTACAAAAAGTATCTTTAATTGAGCTCTCTGAAAATGTCATGCTGAGAAGAGTGAGGTAAGTTACACATTAAAAAAAAAAAAGTTACACATGGGCTGCTGTGTGTGTGTGTGTGATTAGGAGGAGCGGATACGCCGAGGGGATGACCTGAGACTACAAATGGCCTTGGAGGAGAGTAAGAAAGAAGGTCCGGGCTCTGCAAAAGTCGCCAAGAAGAAAAAAGAGGTAAAATGCACATAAGCGTGGTGACTCAGTTATTCCATTATCACAAACACACTCCAGAAATAGTCTTGTCTCTTCCTATTCCCTTTTCCTGCCTGACCCTGTCTTCTCCTTCAGTAGCAGTAATGAAGCCACTAACTGGCAGCAGACTGCCGAGTTTACTTGTCATTATTCTGCCTGAATAACTGCCTGGCTAGAGTTTGAGGGCACAGCAAGATAAAGTGTTGAAGACATACGGTTACACCACAACACCTGATGTTGTTCCCAATACATAATGACATAACTACCTTCACCGTGAACAGTATTTGTGCTGCTGAGGATAATGGCCAACAGATTGTCCTTCCAACTTTTTCCGTTTCATCTATTTCTTGTATATCTTTAATCATCCCATTTGTATATTTCCTCTTTTGTCTGCATGCTGAATTTTCCTTTTATCTGGTCTCCTGTCATTTGTTATTTTCTTACCCACGGTCTCTCTTTGTAGCCACAGTCATCTTTGATGGATCTAATGGATGTCCCGGAGCCTGGTGCCAGTGCTGACCCCTGGGGCGTGGGAGCTGGGGCCGGGGCCGGGGCCGGGGCCGGAGCCGCCGCTGCATCAGCAGACCCATGGCAGCCTTATGGTATTCACACATACACACTCTCACTGGAAAATGGTCACATCATATGATATCTACATACTGTCATTGAGAAGTGTGTGTGTGTGTGTGTAAGGCATCTCTGCTCTCCACCTGCAGCTCATAGGACTGTGACTCTTTGTTACAGAGGAATGCTGCTCCACTTGCCCAGCAGCATTACTGCACTGAGGGGAGGGGAGGGGGAGGGTTAGAGGAAGATATTGTGAAGGAAGGGAACATGATGCAGGGAGGGAGGCAGGCTTGGGGAGTTGGATATATAAGAGAGGCAGAGTGTGCATATTGGACAGAGATTAAACTGAAACTTAACTTTTATGTGGTAATTATTCAATATAATTCAGTGCTTCTTAGCCTCTGGTTTACAGGGTTTCCGTCAGTCTGAGGCTGGACTAATGTCTTCCCCTTAGATTTCCTTGATTTGCCCTCTACCCCTCACCCACACAACACTCACTCACTCTGCCTGTCCCCAGGATCTGCCCCTAAACCAGCAGCCCCAGTTGACCCATGGGGCACTCCTGCTTCTGTCCCACCCATTAAGAGCAGTGATCCCTGGGCGGCACCCACCTCCACTCCTGCTTCTGACCCATGGAGTTCTGCAGCTGCTCGCCCCAAAACTTCCAACACAGGTGACCAGGAAAATTTTTTTTGTTTTGCTTTGTTTTTCCCCCTACAGAATTCATTACATTCACCACATAGAGACTTTAGAACCACCAAGGTGGGTGTCATCTGGCCATTTACATATTGAGTAATGAATTTGAGTTGGAAGTACTATATTTTCTGCATTTCCTAGGTTTTAAGGGACATGTAATAAACTTGAAGACTAAAAATCAGGGCAAAATGGTACACAAAAACCGTGTGCACGCTTTCAATTGCTTATTGTGTACACTTGTCTCTTTTACCAAAGTATTCATACTCATTCATACTTGTATTGTCTGTTTCCATTTGTCTTTGTATGTATCTACTGTCTATTTATGTGATTTTTGTCTACTCTGTGTATTCTTGTCTGTGTGCGTGTGTGTGTATGCATTTCTCCTTTCAGGTAGCTTTGACCTGTTAAGTGCATCCAATGGTACGTCCAAAGAAGACTTCTCAGAGTTTGACAGCCTGCGCTCTTCCTCCTCTGTCCCCACTGGTACTCACCCTGTCTTTGTCTCTCTAATGACACGGAGTCTGTGTTGTTTTTTCTCAGTGTCTGTCTGCAGACACAGTGTTTCTGCAGGGCACAGACACACACATGTCTTGTGTTTGTATGTCAGTATCACCAGACTGGAGCAAAGACAACATTAGAACCACTAAAGTCATGTTTTTAAGTCGATCACTTAAAAATGTAGTTGAATTCGGCAGTAATTATATGAAGTGATGTGGGAAATGGCTGTTTGCTCCGGTCTGGTCTCA
Source organism: Paratilapia polleni (assembly GCA_015106735.1). Lineage (NCBI taxonomy): Eukaryota > Metazoa > Chordata > Actinopteri > Cichliformes > Cichlidae > Paratilapia > Paratilapia polleni. Next base: position 13,715 of record VUQI01015820.1, read on the forward strand.
TATCACTGTGGTGTAATGTGGGGCAGCTTTTATGTGTGCATTGTTAAATATATTATCGGACCTGAACCATCCAGTTTAAGGAAATGCTCACAGATAAGGTGTGATTCTTGTCAAATCTTGACTTGAGCATCCAAATCTAAATTTAAACTAATCCTGTTCACAGCTCCATTCAGGCTGGTGTCTGAGAGGGTTCCAGTAAATGTTTAGGACAGGGTTTTTCTGGAGTCTGAGTGTGGGAGGATGACATTGGTGTCAGACTTTTGCTCTAGCTCAACACTAACATAGCACTAATACATTCAAGTACAAGGTGACGCAACTTTGTGCAGAATGGATATTACAAGTTTTACTGTTTGAATGAGAAGATTTATGGGGTGTTGCAGGCCTGTCTCATCTTATCATGGGGATTTCTTAGATCTGCTGCATTTCATGTATTATTTTGTGGCAGCAGTTTTTGACATTTCCATGTGTGTGTGTGTGTGTGCGTGTGCATGCGTGTGCTGTTGCTGGCGAGCTGGGTTTGAGTGCATTAATGAATGTCTCCACTGCTGTCTGACTGCTGCCACAACAAACAGCCAGGCTGTCTGCCTCTGATGTCCTCTCATAATAGCATCTTCTGATCATTTTATCACATCAATTCAGTTTAATTTTACCGTAAATCTGAATCTGGTTGCTCAAGTGCAGATGAGCACATTTTTTGTATGCACTAAAAGCTGGTGACTCTCAGAAATCCAAATGGGGAGCAAGAAAAAAAGAACATATCAGTCCTTTTTACTCAAAATATCACTCTTCGTTATCACAGATGCCCACGATTATTTGACATACTTGGTAGGATTGAATAAGAAATGCGTAATGCTTTGCCCACTCAAAGAGCAGGCCATTCATCTGTAAAATGCAACGTCTGCTTCTACTCTTGTTCTTCAGGTGATGGGGGCATTGCATCCTCTGTCCCCTCCCAAGTCAGCCTGGCCAGCAGCAGCAGCCTGGACCTCTTTGATCCCCTTCCCACCTTAACATCTATTTCTACCACCACAATCCCAACTAGAAAGACTCCTGAGTCCTTTCTGGGTCCCAATGCTGCCCTGGTCAATCTAGACTCTCTGGTGACCAAACCCACCCAGCCTGCACCAGTTGTCAACCCGTTCTTGGCTTCAACAGGTGGGAAAGCAAAAATGTGATAATGCTGAAATCAAATATTTTCTATTTTCTAGCATTATAGACTGTATGTCATCTGCATTCTAAGAGTCTTATTTTTGTATATGGGGCGGGCTAAGAAAAACTGCTTTTTAAATACATGTTTGAGTTTAAGGGAGATAAACCGATGGTTAATTCATACTGATTAGATAACTTTGTGCGCCAATGAAGGAGTGTAGTCATTAAGCCGAGAGAAACATGGGCATACACATGCAGGGCTGAACACACAGAAACTCACTGATATCTACACATTTTAGTGTTGAATCACTGGCCCTGGCCATTGTCTTGTTCACTGGGCAGATATGAATCACCCCAAACTCCCTCACTATCATGTGACACTGGGAGCCTTTTTTTTTTTTTTTCCCCTTGTTATATGCCTGCCCCTAGTACCTAGTAGGGTCTAGTTTAGTCTAAAGTATTTTAGCCTGAGTACAATATAATGTGCATGTTCATTTGGCATAGCCCAACTAAACACAATGTATTAAATTAGTAATGTGTTGTCTTTCTTTATCCCTTACCCCTCACTTTATTCAGGTGGCTCTGCTCCAGCCCTAGCCAACCCCTTCCAAGTGAGCCAGCCAGCTCCCCCAACCCTCAACCAGATGCGCGTCAGCCCGATGCCCTCTGGCTTTGGCAGCGTGGCGGAGCCCATGGGCCTCTCCTCCATGCCTGCTCAGCCCATCACCATGGTCCCCCTGGCAGGTATGGCCCCCATGGGCCACTCGATGCCTGGAATGGGTGCCGTGGGAGGGGTGGGGACGAGCACAGGGATGAGCGCGGGGATTCCCTCCTCCATGTCCATGCCCCAACCATTGATGAGCATGCCCCCCCAGGCCGGGACGCAGAACACCGGAACCACCAACCCCTTCCTTTTGTGAAAGGATGACATCTTGGAGTAACCCTTCCTTTCTCTTCAACTTTAGCCCCTTAAGAAGCTTCAAAACGAACAAGGAGATGTCTTATCCCCATTATCCATTTATAACCAACTCCAAGCCAGGTCCCAGCCCGGCCTCCTCCTACCTTACCACACTCCCTAACTCCTTTCTTCTCTCTTTCTCTCTGTTCTACAAGCTGCCTAGTCGTGTGTTCCATACTGATCTAATGATAATGTTGATGACCACAAAGAGTTTGCATCTGTCCACAGACTGTAAGAGTAGCATTGGTGTTTACAGTTTTTCCACTGAGGCAGGACTCAGACCCAGTCTCTCCTTCCTGTCTTTCTCTCGTCCACTTCTCCCATACTTCTTCCCTTTAGGACTGCTCCTCTCCTCTTCTGTGGTGGAGTTTCAGGAGAGTCTGACTGTACTAATGCCAGGATCTTATCTCTTCACTAGAGCTAATCTTTTATAAGCCCTGTCAGCTGGTGTGTGTGAGTGAGTGTGAGTGCACATCTCAGTACTTTTACACTGTGTATTTTCCAGTGAGTGTACTTCGACTCACTGGAGTAAAGATGAGAGATGGACAGATGTGTTTATACTTTGTGTGTATGTGTGTTACAAAGCAGGAATTTTGCACAATTTTTTGCTTGTTTATGTTCTTTTTTTCTTTTCTTTCTGCGACTGTTGGGCTCACCGTTACACCTTAGCTTAGGGAGGAAGTCCAGCTGTTAAAACAGCCGAGTCGACACACACACTGCCTCGGCTCTCGGTACCACTTGATCACAACTCTCATCTGGGCACTTCCCCTAACCTTGGACCTTTTTTCAGACCCTCCACATGAACTTTAACCTCAGTGGTTCACAGGAATAACAATGAACGCTTCTCAGAGGAGATAAATCTTTTTTTTTTTTTTTTTTTTTTTTTTGTTTTGCTCAAAATC
>VUQI01015824.1:2559-32496 GCA_015106735.1 Paratilapia polleni
AAATTTAATTCCTTTTTTTTTTTTTTTTTTTACTTTTTTGGTGATTAATAAAAATTATGGGGTGGGAGGTGTGGTTCGAGAACCACTGCATGAAGGGGTGACTCAAAATAGTATTTGCAGCTTTCTGTTCATTTTTAATATGCTAAAAAAAACTGTTTCAGAAGCTGCTGATCTGCTGGGATTTTCCCACACAACCATCTCTAGGGTTTACAGAGAATGGTCTGAAAAAGAGAAAATATCCAGTGAGCAGCAGCTCTCTGGGCAAAAATACCTTGTTGAGGTCAGAGGTCAGAGGAGAATGGACAGACTGTTTTGAGCTTATAGGCCGGCAACAACACATATAATCACTTGTTACAACCAGAAGAGCATCTCTGAACGCACAACACGTTGAACCTTGAAGCAGATGACCTACAGCAGCAGAAGACCACACCTGGTGCCACTCCTGTCAGCCAAGAACAGGAAACTGAGGCTACCATGGGCTCACAAATATTGGACAACAGAAGATTGGACAAATTGTTGTCTGGTCTGATGAGTCTCGATTTCTGTTGCAACATTGGGATGGTAGGGTCAGAATTTGGCATAAACAACACGAAAGCATGGATCCATTCTGCCTTGTATCAATACTTCAGGTTGCTGATGGTGGTGTAATGGTATAGGGGATATTTTCTTGGCACACTTTGGGTGCCTTAGTAACAGTTGAGCATCATTTAAACACCACAGCCTACCTGAGTATTGCTGCTGACCTTTCTGACCACAGTGTACCCATCTTCTGATGGCTGCTTCCAGCAGGATAACACACCATGTCACAAAGTTCAAATCATCTCAAACTGGTTTCTTGAACATGATAATGAGTTCACTGTACTCAAATGGCCTCCACAGTCACCAGATCTCAAGCCAATAGAGCACTTTTGGGATGTGGTGGAACAGGAGATTCACACATCAACTGTGTGATGCTGTCATGTCAATATTGACCAAAGTCTCTGTGGAATGTTTCCAGGACCTTGTTATGCTACGAATAATTAAGGCAGTTCTGAAGGTAAAAGGGGGTCCACCCCAGTACTAGCAAGGTGTAACTAATGAAGTGTGCAGTGAGTATATATCCAGGAGTGGGAATTACTTCATTTTCAATTTCAAGTTTTTATGATGAGTATAAAAACTAACCGTAAGTTCTTTTTATTTTTTAAGTTTTAATTAAAAATGCAACTTTGTGTTGCTGTATGTATCATATGCATGAACAAAATTTGACACCAAAAGACATTTTTCATATTCATGAAATTTACCAGACATGGAGGGTCTAATGAAAGACAGTATTGAGCTGTTATAGGAAATTTGGAGTTTTGTGTTTTTCAAACCAGACACGTTAGGACTGAAAGTCAGGAAATCCCAGTCTCTATTGTATCAGAGCAATTTTTAATTTTAATGTATGAAAGCTCAAAACTAAATTCCTAGATAACAGCCTTACAATACTACTTCATACACCCTACTTCTATAGTGGATTTTCACAAGTAAGCATTGCAGTGCAAGTGTTCACACCCTCATGTGTCCATGTGTTTTTACAAGTATAATATCCCTTAGTAGAAAGAAAGACAGACAACAAAAAACTCTCACTGTACAAAATTTTCATTTTTTGTCTTTTCTTCCTTAATGACATACAACAGGGGACCCGTAAACAAAAAGAGAAAGTCATTTGATACAAGCTAAAATGCAGTTCAAAAATATATAATAAAACAAAATTAATAAAAAGCAGGTCTCTTATCCCTTGTAGTTAGAGGAAATCGTTTGAATACAGCTTAATATGATGTACAAAATATCACACAGTGATAAATTGCTAATAAAAAAATAAAAACACAAAGAAATGAGAGTCCTTTACCTTGGCCTCTGACTGGTAACAGATTTTTTTTAATCTTGTTTTCCTTCTATTTTTCATGTTTTTTAATCATTTTGCTTTTTTACAAGTTTTACATTGCCATTATCAATCACAAGCAAGTTCTATGCCTAGCAAGGAAGAATGATTCACTTATGATCCTACAGTATTCTTACATCTTAATAATCATATTCATAACCAAAAGGGAAAAAAAAAACTGGCAAGAAAGAAAACAAAGAAATGATGGACATTTACAGCACGTAATGGCAACTCTAACCATCATTTACAAGCTCTGCTTCGATTTCTTTTTAATCCCCCCCCCCTTCTCCTACTGATTTGTCTTCATTCTCAGAGAGGGGACAGAGTAGCTCAGAGTGAAAAAAAAAACAAACAAGTGTCAGTAACTACCGCTGTCAAATAACCATGAATAACCAGCAGTTCCATCCTTGTATGATTCAGATTGTATAAGAAATACCTACAAAAAATGATTTCTGCACCCTGTCAATCCACTTTTAACCTAAAGCACTCACTTTTAGATATAGTGCAACATGGAGCCAAATAGTTATACGTCATAATAGGACGTTGTGCCCAGCAGCAGTACAATAATGTAGTTGCCCCATGTTGTTTTCTTTGACAGGCTTATGTCAAAGGAACAGCAGTGTGACATCTTGTCTAATTTCACACAACAGTCCACCACCCTGTTTGAAAAAATATATATATATAAACGACCTATGAATGCTAGTGTCCCCAGTGATTAAGAGTGTTTACCTCCAGGCTACTTTAAGATGACATCTGACCAATAGTGTGACACTATAATCTTGAAGAGGTGCCTCCTAACCAACCAACTGCAGATTTTAGAAGTTTTCTAAAGGTAATGAGAAAATAATTAGAGGTGAGGTCAGATGTGAAGAAGGAAACTTAAAGCAAACAAAGTGTCCTGTAGTTAACAGCAGAAATGCAGGACACAAACAAACAAAGGTCTGAGCTGTCTCAAAGTAATATTGCGTCCAACTGAGCCAAAAGATGTCCGGGCTTTGTTCAAAATAGCAGAACTATAAAATATTAGCAAGACAGGTTACCTACTAAACTGAGTTACTAAGCTCAAGTGACAATACTTTTCTTTTTGTGGCTGAATTTGAAATGGAGTTTTTTTTCCCCTTCCAGCATCCCTCCCCCAGAGAGAGGACACGATCTTCACGACATTAGCTCTCTGGCTAATGTGCTACTTGTGTGCATCATTCAAGAAGAAGGAAAACCTCCCCTCAACACTCAAGTGAAGGTGATGTCAGGCTTTTCTGAAAGCCTAAATAAATAAAAACAATCAGGAACCGAGAGCTGCCCGCAAACTGGCACCGACTTCAAAGAGGCCGTCTCTCATCTGAGTCTGTCCAGGTGCTTCTCACTCTAATATGACTACCAGCTCGATACAGTCCTCGAGCCTGAAACAATCAAGGCCGAACCTTATGCACATCCCTCTAATGAAAAACACTAACAGCGGCTGTCAATTCAGAAATTTGACCACAGTTAATGAAATGATCCAACAGTGAATTGTCATGTGAATGGTGATTTTGCTCAACGTACACGTATGGACCAGTGAGAAAGAAACTCTCTCTCTCTCACATGTACTCACAAAACATGTCCCTGATTCTGACTCAAGACTGACAAGGTCTTTCATAGCACCGTGATTGAACTAGTGCATATACAAACACACACACACACACACACACACACACACGCTCCTCTGTACAGTAAAAAGCACCAGACCAGCTTCACGCCTCTCTAGTCTACAGACTTTAACTAATCCATCCTAAGATGGTTAATGTGGTGTGAGAGTGTCAATCTGCACTGTCGAGTTCAAACTGTACATTTATTGAAGTGAGTAAAGTTTGTGTGAGTATGTTCATTTATCCAAGTGGCACCTAATCTCTCTCACACACACACACACATAGATAAGTAGAGGCAGAACCATGGGGACTCTATAACAATCAGACGTACAATGAGACTAGAGTGTCTTTCTGACAAAGTTGAAATTAAAGCTATTTGTTCAATACTGTTTAGCCACTTTCTAGTGCCTCCTCACATCACACACAACTAAGTTAAACATTCTCCAACACCACACATCCTCACCTGGAGTCTTTGGAATGTAATACACCAGTTCCCAATGCAGAGGTCGGGTCAGGTGTTTTTTTCTGTCAACGCTGAGAACCGTTATTCCTTTAGATCACAAGCAATGTTTCAACTGTTAAAAAAACATTTAAAATGAAGTGTTTCCTTGTTGGTTCTCCGTGAAATGCGAGTAGTGTGTCAGCACTTGAAGCGTACAAGTACACATAGTGCTTTGCAACACCCACTGGCAGACTGAAAGAAAAAGAAAAAGAAAAAGAAAAAAAAAAGCAAAACAGAATATTGTAGTGTAGAAAAGTGTTACTCCAAATATGATTACTTGAAAATGCAGCAGCCAGAATTTTAAAGTTATAAAAAAGCATTACAAGCTGTGATTAGTATTACAAGAAGTCACTGAGGCATTAGAGAACAGTGAGGAATTTGGGGAGGCGGAGGGAGTTGATGTCCTGTGGCGATGACCCAGCCAGTGGGGTGCAGGACAATTGGATGGGTGTGTGTGTGTGTGTGTGTGTGTGTGTGAGAGCAGGTGAAATGTATCCACTGTAGTCTTCAGTCTCTTTTGGCCCAGCTATTGATGTAAGACTCTATAAGTAGAAAAGGAGCAAACAAAAGGTTAGCCCAGCAGCTTTTCAGCACCTACTCAAAACACCAATAAAAAGGGGGAAAACAGGTACTATGTAATTAGAAATATAAACAATTAAGTATTTAGTGGGTTCAAAAATCCAACAACATATAAAAGGATCCATTTATCACTATTTATGGGTTGTCAAAATGTGTAAACTCCTAAACCCCCCCCTCCCTTTGTGCCCCACATTGGTTCTTTCCTGGCAAACTCACCAGAATGACGACAGTGCTGTCAGACAAAGATTTTGGCAAGTGCATCTGCACCAGCACTGGCAATGAAGGGCTGGGAAGAGTGGAAGGCCACGTCATGAATGGCCTCATCATGCTTCTTCCTGTGGGCAGTGATCTCCTGCACGCACGTCCTGTTGTCCAGCATCCATAGGCGCACTGAGCAGTCGTGGCCTATAGGAGGTGAGGAGTGGGTGGAAGCAAAGACAAGACTTTTATGAGGGGCAAAGATGACTGTGGAGAACCATGTAAAGGAATACTGTATTTATTTATTGCCCAGCTTCTTCTGCAATGTGGTACATTATTATTTTTGCCAAGACTGCAGATTTCACAGGATTTCTTAAGATGCTGTTTTGCTGATATAACCCCCTACTTTCTTTATAACAACTTATTTAATCACTTCCTTTTCAAACTGATATTACTATAAATTAATTTCCTGATTTTAAAAAAAAAGCTACTTGTACACAGAATCGAGGTGACATTAAAGCAGCCTTCTGACAACTTTTTTTCTGTGTACAGAGAAGCATTTCAAAAATTAAGTCTAAGATGTTCATCTAAGCACCAACACAGGAAAGCTGAGCACTACTCACTGCCAGAGATGAGGTAAGTGCCTTTAGGGTCTGTAGTTAGACAGGTGACCGCATCTAAGTGCGCCACCATTGAGTGGACAATTTTACCTGTACAAACACACAAAGAGTTTATTTAGATGCATCTGAGAAAAATACACTGCAGTAAATCTTCAGAGGGAATCATCAGATTATCAGTACAAGTAAAACATACCCGTCTTGTTGTCTAGGAAGCGGATGGTGCGGTTCTCATGTGCAGTGATGGAGACGGGCTCAGATGGGTGACTGACGACACGGTTGATCAGCTCACTGCCTGCAAAGGAAGACAGATATTCAGTTTAATCTATGAATATAATCTGGTTATTCATTTTTCACTTAGATCTGAACAGATTATTACTCGTGGCAAAATCAAGTGTTACACTGTACTGGGTATTGTGTCCACAACATACCATCTTTGGTCTGTGTGTCCAGCACAGTGACGCTCTGTTCTGTGTTGAGGTCATAGAGCAGCGTCTCACCGCCGTCAAATGACACCACCATCTGGTTGGGATCAGTGGCCACGAAGGCCACTGAGGTGGGTGTTCCGTGCTCTGGGAAAACACGGGACATGATGAGGATGTGTGGACTGGATAGAAAATAAAGCTCACAAGCAAACCCACAAAGTCAAGACAGACATCTACCTCTCTCCTTATTGAAGACAGACATGCAGGGAGATGAGTTCTGAGGGTCCCAGATGCGAATGGTGCCATCTGCTGAGCATGAGGCAAGACGATGGTGAACTGCAGAGTAAGTCAGACCCCACACGCTGTCCTCATGGCCTGCTAGGACACTGCTCTCAATACCAGGATCTGGATAGAGAAACACATAATTAAAAAAGAGATTAAGAAATGCAATAAACAGTAATGCTGCTACATAACCAGCTGTTAGCAATGACTCACCGTAATTATCATAGGGATCCACATTGAGGTCTGGCATCTTCCAACACCTGATGGTTCCATCGAGACCTCCACTGTAGCAGGACTCTCCGTCTTCACCCATGGTCAGTGACAGAACGGCTCCACTAGACAAAGACACAGTCATTAATGGATTGCACCTCACTGGTGTATTGGATGTACAATAACAGGTTTGTGAAAAAAGCGTGACACCATTTCCAAAAAAAACACTGTCGTCTTTGTGCTTTTTAAAAAAATGTAGCAATTATATGCAAATTATTGCATTAATCACAATTTTATGGAATCAAGGTTGCAGTACTTTTATTGATCCCAGGCTGAACTCACCTGTGTGCTCTAAATGTGTAGATGGGCTCAACATCCAAAGCTGCATTCCTGTGGAGAGACACCCTTTTAAATTTGGATCTGGATGTATTTCTCTGTTGGGTTTCAGTTTATACTCATATTGGAGTAGAATGACACATCTTTTAAAAACCCTGTATAAATCAATTTGTGATTTAATAACTTTTTTTTTCCACCAGTAGGGTTCGTACTTTTTAGAGTGCATGGCCTTGTTGAGGTTCCAAAGTTTTAGTGTACCATCCTCCGAGGCTGTGAGCAGAACTGCTTGGCTGGGGTGAAAGGTCAAAGCGCGGATGGCGTCAAAGTGGCTGCGCAGTGTGAAACGGGGGTTCCATGTCTTTTTAAACTCCTCTCTGTTATCCTGCATCTGAAGGGACACACATTTGAAAAGGGTGAACATTCAAATGTTTTGAATGTACACATGTGGCTTGTATTGCACACGTTTTATTGATCAGAACAAAATATGAAATTACATCCATGGAAAGATCATTGTCATTGGCAACAGTGAGGTCAGCCAGCTCTCCCAGGTTCATGTCACCTCCGCCAACGGCATCCATGATGAAGACGTCAGAGGAGAAGCCCAGGGCACCACCTGCAGGTTGTAAGTGGAAAAGCACAAGTGTTATGATTTCATCTTGACAAATGTCATGGCTAGACAAAAACATGCTGAGATCGCTTTAAAATATAGTGATCAATCCTAGATAGTTGTGGCAAGAGTTCATTTATTCTATTTCCCTACTCCCACACTGTGTACCAGAGGAAATATCTATAGTTGTAGGAGCAACCTTGCAAGCTTACCCCTACGCAAGCATCTAAATTTGAGATTCAGCAACTAAGCTACAATTGCATGGGGGGAAGAATAAAAAAAGGAATGCTTGGCAGAGAATAATCTATGTTTTTATTGGCATATTTGGTAGGGAAGCCTTACCTTCCCCGGAGCGAGCCTGTCCGGATACAGAGGGGGGCGGGGTAGGTTTAGGGGGGAAGTCCGACATCATTCCTTGTAACTTGTTCCTGCGGTTCTCTGAACCCAGCAAGAGGAGAGAGACACAATACAGTCATGCAGAGAGGTCGAGGAAGGACGGAGAGGTCAACAGTTGGACAGATAAGAGACAAACAAAGCCCGAAAGAGGCTAAAAGACAGACTTCATTCTTTACATATAATAACAACATACACTCATACAATTTTATTCTATAAAAGCACAGCTACAGTGTAAATGTGATTCAAAGAATGAAATGTGAACACATAAAAAGAGAAGGCAGCATGCGTGGCAACCTCTGAAATGGCCCTGGACCACAGAAAGTACATCTACAGACAAAGATGACAGCTACACAGCTCTGAAGAGTCACAGATTGACAGCTCGTGAAACAGGACAGAGAGACAGGTGGTTGGGAAAAGAGGCTGGTTTTATTGACAAGAAGATGTCAAGACACAATGAGAAGTAAAACATAAAAAGGTGAGCAAGGAGGGGGCAAAAAAGACAGATACAATCGTGGCAGTGATCCTGGCAGTGCTTGTGCTGATGATGTTGCTATGGCAACAGCGTACCTAACTCCCGTCCATCCCCCGAGATCCGGGCCTCTCCCGCCCCCTCCCCATCCTCCCCTGAGCCCAGGAAGTCAAATTCACTGAGGGCATCTTCCGAGTCGTCTTCGTCCTCCTCGTCTTCAGGGTCCAGATCTGTGGTCATAGGCTCCGAACCCATCTGGACATGAGAGCAGAGCAGAGAGCAGGGTTGGATACATGATAAGTAGCTTGTAGTTTGCGTTTTTGTGAAAATATTTCTTGGTCATTCAGGTCTTCTTTATTCAATCTGCCACACCTTTACACGGGACTTTTTGTTCTTGCGCGGACCGTCGATGCAGTCAGTGGCCATGCCTTGGAATTCATCTTCCTCATCACTGTCGTCTTCGTCATCATCCTCACAGCCATGCAGGAAGGGGATCTTATCCAGCACCGAACCACCCACACGTTCCTTAGAGCTTTCCTTGCCCGCATTCCTACAAACAGATGCATATTTGAGTATCTTGACCAAACATGAACAAAAAGATTGTTCAGAACAAGACCCGATTATACTGATTATTATACTGATTATTATACTGATTATACTGCATAACTTTGTACTGTTTTGAAATCATTTCAAAGTAGGAGACTGCAACCACTGTGAGCTACTTGTAAATTACATATATGTACAGTTGGGTCTGGGTAGCCTCTGGACAGCAGCATAATGTATCTGAACTGAAAACCTTCAGTTTTAATGCAGTGGGTTTAAAAATGACAGCCAGTTTTAGCATTCGCCTTACAGTTTCACATTCTCAACAGTATTTGGAAAATTTAACATAATCATAAATTTAAATATATTAATTATTCTTAAGTCTTAAGATGCTCTTGAGTTGCTTTTTGGTTCATGTTCCATCTGCACAGCTCTATACACTTCAGAATTAGCCCTTATAGTTATTATTTTTATCATTATTATTAGCGCTGGCCCTTCCTTTCCTTCTCTTCACATCATTCTAGTACAGGTTAATGTTGGTTTCCTCTGTCCCAAGCCTGGCCTTTTGTACTTGAGTGTTCCCACTGGTTTGCATCTTGTGGTAATTACTCTGGCGTTTCTTGATTTGACAGCTACCTTCTCCACAGTGTTCTTGACTTGGCTGGATGTTGTGAAGGGGCTTTTTCTTAAAAAGGAAATATTTCTGCAATCACTCACTTTAGTTTTCCTCCGTGGTCTTACAGGCTAATTTATGTTGCATTCCTTCTTCTTAAGAATGTACCAGTTTGTTGATTTGGTTACTGCTAAAATTTCTGCTATTTGGTATGTTTTATGGCCTCCTTAACTCGCATCGACATCTGTTCAGAGTGCAGGCTGACAGTTCCCATGAACAGCTACCAAATGTAAATTCAATACCTTTTAACTCCTTACTTATCATAAAATTAAAAAAAAAAAAAAACATGCCACATTTGGCCATAAAACTTTACTTTTGAGCCCTGTCTACACTTCAGTGACATCTGTCTAAATTTTGTTTGCAGTGACCATTAAACAGCCTCATCCACATGATGAAGAATGCCCTCAATTGCAGACATCTTCTCTCCAACTTACTTCGCTGGGTATAGAGTTCAGGCTGTGCTTTAGTTTTCACTTTCTTCACATTTTTGGTTGTACAGAAAAATGCACATGGGTCCTGCTCACAAAATAGTCTTAGTTATCCCACACACCTACCAATCACAGGTAAATGCATTTCTAATCTCAATAAATTCCACTGTTTGTAATAGGATACTATTAACTACTACCATATTCCAAAACTGTCAGATTTTTCACAAAGAATCCTGATTTAGATCATTGTAAAGTTGAGGTCAAACCCTACTATGCTTTCCGTAAGTAGTGTTTAGGGATCAGTATACCTTAATATGTCAGTCTGCCATGTTTGTGAATTGATAATTAGATTATGGCATAAAAGACCATGGTTTGTCTATAAAGTTTGGCACAAGACTGTGAGTTAATACTGTCATAATTTGCCCACAGAACGTTTGCTTATGACCACAGCTGCATAAAGTATAATTTGATTAAGTGAACCACAGATAATGTTACATACACAACTAGCAGCAGCGAGAAGTTCATACTTTTTAAGAAGCAGGTTTAAAACAAGGATGTCTAAAAAGTTAAACCTGCAGCACAAAAAGCTGCAAAAGGTAGATGTTTACTGTGCCATCATTGCTCACATTACAATTCTTCTGTGGCACATCAAAGACTCCATGTCTGCTTCTACTGTCTCACCTTTTTATTTGTTCCTCTATTTGTCTGACCAACAAGGACTCTCCACCTGCTCGTGTCTCGGGCTCAGGACAGCTCTCACTGGGTGGGGGCCCGTTAGCTTCAGGGCTGCTCCGCCCGAGCAGGGAGCGCACACGCTTAGAACGCATGTCCAGGATCGTGTCTGAATAACCCACTTCCTCAAGATATCTACATTCACAGCAAAAAGTACACAAAAATATACACACACAGTCATATAAATGAATCCTTTTACTTCAGATCAAAAGTTTAATGTCAAAGATAAAGCTCTGAAGGAAACTATTAGTATGGCACTGAGATAAAGGGTGCAGGTGACAATGAAGCCTTACTTGCGCAGTAGCTGACGTCCCTCCTTCCAGGACATCTGATTGGCTGGCTCTGAATCTGACTCAGCCGGCCCATTGGGAACTACAAAAAATAGATTGTTCAATAGTGATGCAACAGCAAGGCATGAGGAGAACAAGAGAAAAGCAGAAACTTCCAGTTGCACTCAACATTCAACAGGAATGTAAATGCAACAAAAGTAGACAACATAATGTATCCGAATAACAGAGTATATAAGGGCTTGGTCATACGTACGCTGATCCGCCTCCGTCTCTGGTTTCTTGTCTCCAGGACTCTGGTCGTTTCCTGTCTTCAGCTTTTGGTGCTTAGCCCTGTAACGCAACAAGGGAACGCATGAGGGCAACATTTCAAGCTTACACAAATAAATCTTTCACTACCAAAATCATTATGCCTGGAGCACGCAAACTGCCAGGACAGACTGAAAGAATAACAGACATGAGGAGACAGGGACAGAAAGAGGGACTTTCCAGGCATTTGCTTTACCTCTCTTGTTTGAGGGCATACTCCAGCATTTTGATCCGCCTCACCAGGTCCTGTTTCATATTCTCCTGCCCTTTCCTCTCACCCTGAAGGAACGCCACCTGAGCCTGAAACACACAAATACACAGCATGGTAAGGAACACACACATAACACATCCACCCACATAAGCATAAACCAAAGTAAGATGAATTGAGACCAAAAAGAACTGGATACAAAATGCATGCATTGTCTCAGTGTGGGCTGAAAAGTAAAGCATTTGATATCAACAATGAGAGACTGAAGAAAAAAGTTTGACGTGACTAGCTTTGCAAAAAAAATAAAAAAATTTGAAAACCAAGAGGAATAAGTAGAGGGTTGTGGAATGGGGCTCTTATTTTTAACTTTCCTAACCGAGGCCTCACTGCGCATCTGCAAAAGAGGAAAAACAAGACATGGAACAGCCAAATTCAAACACCCTCTTTCAAGACCCATCCTTCGCCGTGCTTCCTCTCTCATTTCCCGTCCATTTCCTTCCTCACTGCTGATAAAATTCTTACCTTGAGGAAAGAGATGTTCACTGATCGTTCTGGCTTTTTACCAACGAGTTTTGAGAGACAAAAACTTAATAAGAGGGTGCAGAGTGATGACACAGTTTACAAAGACTATATCAAGGCAGGGTTACCCTTAAGTAAGCCATCATAACGCAAGAGTTGACAAAAATGTGAAACGACTACCGGAGCTGATGACAAAGATTTGTAACACAGGTTTCAAACTTGCTGCGACGGTTCACAGTATGCAGCTTTTATGTCAAACTCATTTAACATCAGGCACCAAACATTTTGCCTGCTGTTGGTTGGAGAAGAAAAATGTCCCAGCGAGGGGAAACAAAGCAAACAAACAAAATAAACCAAAACAAAACAAAACAGTGATCCTTATCAGAAGTAGGTTAAAAAGCCCTAACCCTGTCTCTACTCACAGGATGATGACTGTAGGCACAACAGGCATTTTCTCTCTCTCTCTGTCTCGCTCTCCCCCCTCTCTCTCTGTGCCAAGTGGTGCTGGAGCATTAATACAGCTTGTTTTACAGCCCATTTCTCCTCTGCACGCCCCTGTCTGTGTCCACGAGTCTGCTCCCACACACATACGCAATTCTATAAAACTAGAGCAGTCTAAAAATGCCATCTCATGGGGCAGACACTTGGTCTGCTTGGGAGGGTAGTCAATCTCTGAGAAAAAGCGCACATATACACACAAACACACAGTCATGTAACCAGCTAGGAGGGCTAGTGGAACACAGGATAATCTGCCAAGTAAACCTTGCTGCTGCTGCTACCACTGCTGAGTAATCCTGATTAATGCAATGTGATTTTATATGCTTATCTGAGAGTTTTGGAGATAACTGTCAAAGCTAGTATGTTAACACTACAGGCATGGCCTAAGAGCTCCTGAAATACAGACACTTTGTGTGGTTACACTTGGCCTAAACTAAGAGGAGCAGGTCAGTCCTTGTAAATTATCTTGTAAGTCTTTTTTTTTCTTTCTTTTTTTCTTTTTTTTTTTAAAGTAGAACAACTAATGAATTAAGTGAAATAACTTCTTAGCCATTAACTGAGATGTGTGAAAAATGAAAAACAGCTTAGCTTAGCCATGCTTAAGCAACAGTAGCATATCCTTTGCTACAAATTTATGTGGTTTGCATTTCCTTCCACATGTGCAAGTAGTAATTGTGTTGCTGTGTTCTGTAATGGCACATGCAATTTGCAAATTACATGTAAGCAAAAACACTTGTTTCAGAGTGACACAATCAGACATAAATGTGCATAAACTTACTAAAACACCAGCTAAGCAGAGCTCAAATGATGTAGTAACTGGGCGACGTCACAGTGTGGGAGGTTCAGTTGTCAGAGCACAGTATATACTGGTACTATAAATTGTTGAACACAGTCCAAGATTGAAAAAAAAAAAAAAAACTTCAACTTTAAATGCTATTATTATTTTACTTCAGCTGTTCTGTGTACCATATCAGTATCATACCAGGTCAGTATTTGAGGAATTTGAGGTCTTGTGTACACAGATAAATCGTTAAGACAGATTATTCAGCGCACTGACTCTTCAGTGTGATTGGATGAATGAGTGGCTTTTTCCTGACACCATTTTAAGCTCAGCCCTGATACGCAATCCTGCTTAAAAATGTACTAAAAGACTATGACCAAAAATTATGTAGTGACCACCAGCTACAGACGGGTGTCTTTCATGACCTTCATTGTAAACATAACTTGTACTTGAGTGAACGAAAGTGCTTGAATCAGCAGCAGCCTCCTGAAAACAGACACAGTTACAGTAATCTGACTACGGTACGAACAGTGACTTGATCGTTTAATGGTGGAAATTTGATCAGTTGTGTAAACGAATAGCTTTAAAAACAAAAACAAGATAACAAATAAGCTCAATTAATGCAAGTCATCAAATTAGCAACATTTTTTCAGAAATTCCACCTCTAAGCAGAATGTGTTTACTACACCCTTGAGGGGCAAGGACACACATTTCTACTCCTACTCGCACACAGACGAGCTACGACTTGCCTTTGGACACAGATAACCATCACACCCCTGTGTACCAGTCTCACCCTGTGCTCCTAGAAGGACAGGTTCATGCTAGTGCCCAGAACCACAAATCCCTGACAGTGTCTTAGTGGCCAAGTTAGAGACAAGGCTGGATTTATACACACATCCCCAAACACAATGTAAGAACAGTCTTTCTGTTCTTACATCCTGATATGTAAAGGTAGCCAAAACATAGGTTCAAAGGGTTTATTGCTCTATGTAAGCTGTTACGCATTATTTACCAACAGCTCTTCCTTTCTACAGCGTTTCTTTATAAGTAGGTTGAGTATGGTATCAAAACGAGATGTGTTAAGGGCAAGAACAAATGCTTCTTTCTATGTCTCACTTTGTAAGTAAAATAGGGTCCTGAAACTGAAAGTGTCTACACTGAAAAAAAAGCTGCACCATTTTTAATAAGGCTGTTGCAGCATACGGCATTATTAAATAAGGGGATATAATAATTGCATTGTTTTTAGCTTTGATTTGTCTCTGTTTTTCTGCCCTTTGCCTGCTTGTTTTTACTCATGTGTGGGATCCAGGCCAGGAGCTGTAAAACAAGGCCGTCCATTCATCAGCTATTAAAGGTGCTCTCATCGCGAGACTGACACTTAAAATCAGAGCAGAAGCTGCTGAGACAATCACAGCAGACGTGGAGCAGCAGCTTTTTATGTTGAAAGCTAAAGAAAAAGCTGATTCCATCTGCTAAACCAGTCAAAGAGTAATAAAATAATTAGGGTGTCATTTACCATAGCCCCGCTAACAATGACACTGCGGTTATTTTCTTCACATTATGTTGGTAAACTAACAAAGCCTAAAGTACAAAGGAACCACGGTGCAAGTGAACCTGTCATGCCATCTGATCTCTCCCTCCTCTGGGTGGGTTTTCCTCCATGTGGCCTACTGTCGCTGACCTTTCCAGAGTTTGTTGTCGCATGGAGCGCAGCCACATTTAGCCCATTCTGTCAGTCCTTCTCTACTAGCTGCAGAATAGGGTCAAGGGCGGCTTTCCTCCTCCACTGGCCATCCTCCATCTTTTTATCCCTTCTTCCCCATGAGAGAATCCATGAGCAAACAAGTAGAGCAATGAACTTTTCTGGGACAGTGTGCTTTGATTGAGTGTGTCAGCAAGTGTGTCTGTGTGTGTGTGTAGTGCAAGAGCGGTAGCTAGAGAATGACATCCCAAAAAGTTGGATGTCCTGACTAAGTTTGCTTACAAGATGCTTGATGGGAAAGCATAAAAAAAGCACAGAAAAAAACCCCAAAACAACTCATGAATGAAAAATCTATATATATATTTTTTTAAAGATTTCAAAAATTAAAATAAGGAAAAGGAAAGACGTGCAAACAGAAAAAAGTAAAATAACTGTATATCTAACAGGAAGGGTGCAAGGGAGGGGTGCTGTGTAATAACACAATACATATGGAAGTCATATGTGTGTCATGGCTGAAAGCGCAGAGCTATTAATTAGAGATATGTACCCTGGGACCCCCAGGCCCACACTGAACAGGAAGTGATGTAATCTGGGTCACCAGTAATCTATTCTACGCCACGACTGACATTCTTAGTAAAATTAAATAGCTGAAAATGAGAACACTTCAAAGAGGGACAGACTGAGGTCATCCCTTTACCCTATGGAACAAGTGAGTTGTCTTGGTTCGATATCTGAGGCATAGTCAATCTTTTAAATTCTGACGATGATCAGGCAAAGACAACGTCATCACTACAGGCTTTGTTAGAAACAAGATAGCTGTAGTGTGTTTTCATAGAATACACTGGAAGCAGCTTCCTAAGTGTCTGAATTATAGACAGGCAAAGGCCTGTCTGCCACCTGTCAGTGAAGACACGGCACCACAGGTGGCTTTACACGCTAACACAGTCACAGAGACGGCACACGTCTCACGGTCTTGCGGAGACATGTTAAGCTACAGACAAAGACATCCACACTCTTGCACAAAAAAGTCACGCAGATGTAAGATGATAGTGTTAATTTCCTGTCAAATACTGGTGATAATTTCACTGCCCCTGACATCTCAGATTTAGCACGTGGCTTGTGTATAGCCTTTGAAATAAAGTGCACAAAAATATCATGTGTAAGAAACATGTGAGCAAACTATGCTATGGAAACATGTACAGCATTTTAACTGTGCAGGATATGGCCAAGGGGCATATTAACTGGCTCAGTGAGAGAGCTGCAAGCATGTTGGCAACAAAAGCCAGAGGCCCGTGGCCCATGGGTGTTAAAATGTAAGCCAGGTCAATTTTTCAGCCTGGCACTCCAGTTATCTTCTTTTTCTCTCAGCACAGGACGTGGTGCTAATTGTACCCGTGAAACCAGACCATGTGCAGCAAACAGCAGCACATGCAAACAAAGTTCCATAACAAGCACTAATGGCAAGTTAGAGATGGCGATTGCCTGCTTCTGCTTTCCATTGCCGCTCTTCCCCCAGTTTTATAAAAGCAGCAAGCACTGCCAGTTTGTTATTGTTCATTCATATTTTATCAAGCCCCTATTTATAACTATGTTTGAGTTAGGGGCGAAGTGAGAAGCAGAGTGACAGAGGAGAGGGGAATCGTGTTTTTTTCCTGTGGTTTTGTCAAACTCATGAACTCCAGAGGAGAGTTCATCCTAATTACAACAAAACTGCAGTTACTTGAGGGATAACCACAAATGAAAAGATGAACTGTCCAAATGCAGAATAAAAATATGTTTGCATGTTTTTCTAACCTTTCTTAATCCTGGAACAATCTGATGAATAAGCACAATCCTGCCCAGTAATGCTCTGCCTTTTAGTTATATGCATGCAGATGAGGTGAATAGTACAACGTCTGTCTTTTGCTGTTGGCTTCTGAATAACTGGGACCTTCAGGGGACTCACGCCTTGCTCATGGGGATTCCTGTGGCACTGAATCACACATTCACATCTATTTTTCTGGCCATTTTACAGATTTAAACCATTTACCCTTAAGGAAGCAAGCCCACTTCTCTAACCTAAGGGCAGACGTGATGTTTTTAAGGTCATTCTGTATTCACTATGCACATACTGTACACACTAAAGATATATACAAATACTACTTGAATATTTGGCTGCATATAGGATGAAAATTTGCAGTAATCTAAGACTTCATCATCAGGACTCATGTATTAATGATTGCTAATGAAAATACAACTTTATTACATACAGTGACACAGATCCACCACACAACTGACTCGTGTATTTGTGTGTGTGTGACTGGCCGACTGCCACCAGGTACTAAGGCATTCGTACTACAGACCACAATCTGTTAATGCCTCGGGGAACTTCATCTCAATGTGATTTAGCTGTTTTATGTGCCTAGGTTCAAAGGTCACGCCGATTATTGTATCTCAATGTGCAAATGGTTTCGTGAATAAATATCCGTCAAACTACTCCTCGTTTTACAGCGACTTTTTCTTAAGTAAGGACAACATATGAACGCTTAAACGTCTATTATTTTGAATGCAATAACTGCAAAGGGAAACCCTGGCTGGTTAACACTGTGATCTTTTTATTTACCACAACAACACAGCCACAGATCACTTGATTTATTTCTGTGGAGTATGAAAATCAGATAATTCTCTTCTCACAAACTACTTTGTATTTGCACGTAACAGTAAATGCCAAACTCTTAAATAGCGTGTGGTCCAGGCGTGTCTTTGATGTGTACCTGCATAAAGTATCAATGAGAGACAAAGTAGCCACACCTAATCTGTTTGCCTACCTTTTTTTTATTTGCAGGATAGCTTGATTGCTATTGTGGGCAGCCATAAAACTCTATTATCTAATTCTGTGGTGTCTATCTGTATCTGTATTGATTGTATCGACAACAGAAGCCCAGAAGGCATAATTTTTTTATTCAAATATACAATATGTTTTATGTTTAAAGGTCACTGCTGGCTGTTTTTCTTTTAGCGATCATCAGCTGGAGGTCATACAGCATCTACTATCTAGTAATAATGCATCCTGGTCAACTGTAATGTTAGCCTATTAGCATTTTGTCATCCTGAAACTGACCGATAGCAGGGCATGTGTACATTCGCTAAGAAACGCTGGAGGAGCTCCCGCGATATCCTTCCAGGCCTTTATTTGGCGTTACAGCTACAAACGCAGGCTTAACGACAAATACATTTACCCTGAGTTCGTCTCTCTCAGCCTCCCAGCGGTATTTCTCGGCCTGGAAACGTCCCCACTCGTACTGGATGAAGTGCAGGATCCCAGGAAGCGTCATACCCGACTCCCCGTCCTGCGGCTCCCGAGGCTGCAACGGTCCGGGGACGGCCCCGGCGGCTGCTGCTGCCGCTGCTGCTGCGGCCGCCGCCATCGCCCCGGTCGCAGCAGCTGATGTCGCCTGGCCCGGTGCTGCTTTGGGCCCGTTTGGGTTGCGCCCCGCTCCGCTGCTGCTGCTGCCGCTGCCGCCTCCGGAGTTCGGGTTTGATCCTCCGCCGGTTCTGTCCGCCTCCATTTTAACCGTTCAACCTTTCGCCAGGATAAGGAGATGGAAACGGGCAGAATGTACGAATAAAAAATATTTTTAAAAAAGTACCCCGTGCCCCTTTCCAACCCAGCTGCACTCCACTATAAGCTACACTCCTTTCTTCCTTTCTCACAAGCACAGAACAAAATTACTATTCTGTTGGTAAAATACTACACTTCCGCTTCTAAATCTTCAGCATAAAACACAATCTGACCGCAGTGTAACATCGTGGGCTGTTTAGCTTCTAACAAGTCCTATTTCACAAAAAGTCTTACCTGGGATCTTAAAAGTACCATCAAAATAAAGTAACACCAGAAGGCGTTTATTAAATGTAATTCAACTGAAAATAAATGTAAACATTTTTTGCTGCTCTTATTTTGTATATCCAGGATCAGTTTCCTCCTCGTGAAAATGCCCAGTGTGGGTGACAAATAAAGGGCCATGTTTTCTATAATAGACAATGAACATGTCGCTAGGGGAATGAATTTCCTGCCATTTTGTGAGCAGGGACGTTTTAGGGAACAATAAAGTTAACTAAAATGATCTACAACTCTATTTCCGGCTTGGACGGCGCTTTATAAAATTTGTACAATATGTTACAGCGGTGATTTTTTCTTTGATCTTTCTTTTTTTTTTTAATTTGGGAAATAAATTTTGAAACGAAAACAAACAGCCAAAAATAAATAAATAAACAGAAAGATTTTCCGCGTGGACACATTTGCAACACATTTTGAGATGATTCTTCATTTTCTTAATTAATACATTGTTATAACTTTTGCAATATAGTTATAGTATATTCTACAGCTTATGTTACAGCATTACGTTTTTTCTTTAAAACGGAAGAGATAGTGCATAGATTTCAGGAAAACGGGACAACTCTGAAGCAGTTCTTGCGTATAATATGTGGCATTGTTTTGATCAAATCGAGATGGCTTTTATTCTGAAGGATTTCAACCGGAAGTCAATCTGTTGCTGCGGGTAACAGAGACGGCAGTGTGATAGTTTAATGCTAAATTCGTGCAGCTGGTTGTCTTGGTTTGGGACTGTGTTAAGCTTTGTGCTTTTGAAATATTCTGTTAAATACTAAGTGTGAGTTTCTTCTAAAAACAAAAACCGTTGGAGACTTGATTTCAACCACAACCCTACAAATACGAGCTAAACGCCAGTTAATATCTGTTTACTGCTGCCGATACAACCACTGTAGCTCTTATGCTACCATTTTCAAAAGACCACCATGAACTCCACACATAGCGAGTATAACGGGGTTAATTGGCTTAACGTTGCTAAAGCCTCGGATAGCTACTGAATGATACGATGGCCTGCGCCCTGCAAATGATTGTATTATATGAAATAAAATTGATGCATTCAAATGAAGGTGAGTTACTACTACCCTGTTTTCATTCATGTCTGATGCAGCTAGCCACAGTTTATTTATAAAAGAAAATCTTTCATGGAGCAAATCCTGTCCTAGTTTCACATTTAAAGAATCTGATTATGGCCTGGATAATTCAATGATAAGTAACTGCTTCGTTTAAATTAAATATCCTTTGTGTCCTTTTAAAATAGCTTAAAATTGTGGTATACATATGCATATCAGTCCAGCCTGTGGTATTAGAAGCAAAACATAATTGCCCTAACATTTTTTTTCTGTCATGCACAGGTTGTCTTTAACTCTCTATTACACTAATGGGGATCCGAGACCAGCCACTGGATTTCTTGATTCAAACTTAAATTCTTTTCCTGAAAGAAACTGCAAAATAAATATTAGTTGCCATGCGTATCAGTTTCTGCCAGGGCCTGTTAACTGGCGCCATCATCCTCAACCTCCTCATTCTCTACTATGTGTCCCGGACCCAGCAGCAAATGATGGAGAAGAGGAAGGAACTTGGCAGGGGCACAAGGAGGGCCGCCCTACCGGCCTCCGGTCTTGGAGGGGTACTTGTAGGAGCTGGAGGTGAGCCTGGAGTGGCTGGAGTGGAGGGACACAATCGAGGCCCACGTGTGACTGTTGTTCTTCGGGAGTTTGAAAATTTTGAAAACTATGTTGGGGATGTGGCTAATTCTTTTCTTCGCCAGAGGCCAGAGCTTCCCTTCCTGGCTGTGGCTGACACGTCTCCATACCCTCCACTGGTGCTCCCGGAGGGTGCTCGGCTTCTCGTGCTCTCCCCCAGCCCGAACCAACCACCACAAGCTCACAGGCCAGAGTTTCATGTGCAAACAGAGTTTGTGCTGCTGGTGCCTGATGGAGTCGAGCTGGAGCAACCTAGGGCTATTGAGAGGTTAATCAGAGAGTTGGAAGGTGAGGGTGGAGGGCCCGTGAGGCTGGTGGCTGCACCCGTGTTGGCTCGATCTGCTGTGCAATGTCTCCACTTGCGGGTGAACCTCAGAGAGTGGACAGCCACCTATTCACCAGCTGCATCTGGGAGCAGTGGGAGTGTGTGTACGGCTTTACAGGGTGATGCAGTTGTCCTCGTTCGGACTGAGGATCTTTTTAACCTCTCTGTCCCTCTGGGACGCCCCCTCTTCTCCTCGCTCTTTGTCCAGACTTCTTTGAGAGGCTGGAAGGTCAAACTGCTGGAAGGCCCGTGTTTCTCTGCAAAACATCGGCCCCTCTTCAGCTCTGCGCACAACCAGTGGAAGGCTGACACTCGACTGAAGGAGGCCACGGGGAAGCTCATGAGGAGCTTTGGTCTGAAACGTCTTCTGCTGCCTGATGGGAAGGAACAGTGGTACGGATGCAGCAAAGAGACCCCACGTTGTTTTGGCACTGTGCAGGATGACACTCCAGACTATCTTTACCTAGACCGCTGGACACCTCCCTGTTGTCTGCGAGCACTCAGAGAGACCACCAAGTATGTTATCAATATCTTGGAGAGCTCAGGAGTGCGTTACTGGCTAGAGGGAGGTACTCTGCTGGGCGCTGTTCGCCATCAAGATATCATCCCATGGGACTATGATGTGGACCTGGGCATCTACCTGGAGGATGTACCCAACTGTGATCACTTAAAGAACCTGGACTCTGGCTCTCTGGTGGATGCTAATGGCTATGTCTGGGAGCGTGCAGTGGAAGGAGATTTTTACAGGGTGCAGTACAGTGAGGCTAACCACCTGCATGTGGACCTGTGGCCGTTCTATTCACGTAATGGTGTCATGACCAAAGATACATGGACTGAGCACAAACAAGACGTAGAGTTCCCCGAACACTTCCTGCAGCCACTGGTACCCATGCCTTTTGCTGGCATCACTGCCTTTGGCCCCAACAACCACAGAGCCTTTTTGGAACTTAAGTTTGGAGAGGGGGTGATTGAGAACCCCCAATACCCCAACCCTGCAAAAAAGAGACTGGACAGAAGCAAATTATGAGTCATACTGGAGGGTCATGAGCCCTTTTATGTTTACCTAATTACACAGAAAATCTTGCCTCAGATCATTTTCTTTTAAAGATGATGCCTGGAAACCAAAGCCATTTTCACACATGCACTGCAGCCCTGAATGTTTAGAGACATTACCAGACTGGGGTTCATGTGATAGCACAAATGTCCAACACTGTCAGATCTGACATTAAATGGTCCAGCTCCTCAGGTTTGTGTGATGTCTGATTGTGCAAATTTTCTCTGATGTGAGAACAGCACAGGTAATTATCCGGTGAATTTGCAGCTAGTGTGGTCACCCAGTGTCTTGTCTCTAACACGCTCTACCCAGGCGGCCCCCTCACCTAAATCCAGTTGTGAGTAGTGAGGTGGAGAATCTCCTGTTCTGTGCTACATATGAGAAAGGGCAATTTCAAAGAATATCCATATCTGATTCTCTCGACATTTCCTGGAGTTCATGTGTGAAAAAGGTTTAATATGGTGCCAAAACGACTGCATTTACTGTTACCTTTACCACATCTGTATCAGCAGACACCAGTGTATTGCATGGTTGGTCAGATTTTCTTTCTGTGGTTCGGTTGTTAAGTCTAATGTTGCACATACTTTATTTATTTGCCTGAGTGGTAGCATTTTGTTTGCAAGAGGGTTTGCAAAAGACACTTGAAAATTTTAAATCCATACAGTAATATACTGACATAAGGCACACCTTAAATAGTCAAAGACTGGTCTGTATGTGTTGTAGAGTAAAGTATAAATATTACTACTGTGAAAATGATGGATAATTTAAAAAAACAAAAACTTTTTTTTGAGCTAAAATGTATTTTATCTTAAGCAGGATTTAAGATATTATACAGATTTGTGTGTTAAATAAGTGGCTTTGTCCTAACAGGTATTTTATCATTTTTCAACTGTGTTGCCTTGTTTTGCACCGACTTCTATCAGTTTTGCACACTTTGAGTGAATGTTAGTGTATGGTAGTGCCAGTTGGTACCTACAGCTGAGTAGACTTCCATCTGGTGAAATGAGAAGCCCACCTGCGTCATTCTTGCTCCCATAAATGAATAGTTGCTCTATCAGGCCTTAGAATTCAATTAAATATTATTCAAATTAATTTGAATTCGGTATACCAGTCAGTTCCCCTGGCTACCACATGGTTTCTGTAGTTTTCCTTGTATGTAATGTATTAGGGTCTCATGTCATTTCATGTATTGCTACAATAAAGGAATAGTAACAGTTTCATGTATTCTGTAAATACAGAATTGGACAATGGCTGCAATTCTTGAACACTAGATGGTGCAACAGCCCTAATTAACTGCAGTTCCTGTGGCCGCCAAACTGGTATTATGGGAGTTCCTCAGATTATGGGAGGACTCGAGGGTGGAGTATTTCATGACAAGAAAGGCATGTAACTCTAAAGTAACACAGCTCAGGTGTTCATCATAAACCCATCCTGTCATGCAAACTAGCTTTCTAATCAAGCCTCTGCCATGCTGATGCTGCACATATTGTATGCCTAGAGATGTGTTTGCATTCGTTTTGCTTCTAAGTGTTCATATAGGACCCAGTAATCATAGCAGGCTTATATACCACTGAGAAGCTGTATTATTTTGAGATGCATAAACTTAAAGGCATAAAGCATTTTAAACACGTCTCCCCATTTGAGTGAGACGTGATTGTAACAACCACAAACATTTTCTGATTTGCTTGTCTCAGTGTGCTTCTGACTAACCACTGCAGTAAGGTTTAAACACACAAGGAACATGTCTGCAAAAACCACACCCGTATAGTAAAAAAGGCTTTTATTGTTAAAAAGTTGACAGTACATTCAGATGGTAAGCAGAAATGTACACCTTTGAACCACAGCCCCACTTTAAACAAACAAAAAAAAAAAAAATGGTGCTATGATCAAGAGTTCAGGAAGTAATGATGCCTCTCTGCAATCCTGCACCACAGAAGGAAAAAAAGAAAAGAAAAAAAGCACAACGGATGTTACGAGCCAATGTCTTTAGCACTGTCTCACAACATAAATGCTAAGACCTCAAGCTTGCAGTTAAATCATTACTGTCCTCACGTGAAATACTGCAAAGCTAAATGTAACAAAAAGATGACAAAGAAAACAGACTTGAAACCTTCAAAAAACACATTTGTCTTAGATTTTACAGTATCTGCCCCACTCACGTCTACATTAGTTATTGATTGACAGTTGATATGGATGGAAAAATATAATAGTGTGCTAGATTACTTTGTTGAATTAAAAAAAAAAAAACAGTATCTGGGTGCCCTGATAGCCAGCTGATTATTAGCGCAGGGGTTGATTCCCGGCCAGCCGGACCTGCATTGCTCTCTTTCCCGTATTTCCTATCTAACACACCTCAACCCCACACTTAAAGAAAAGAACCAACACAACACAAATCATCTCTGCTTTACCACACATTCTCCAGAGCCATAAGTCTTCCACACTGATAAAAACATCTTCAAATGGAAGCACCTTATAAAAAAATACATTTACAACTCTAGCTCACACAAAAAGAGATTGTGAACAATAAAAAATATCCAACACCAACCAGTTGCTGACTTGAAGCTGGAAAAAGGAAATTTGGAGTCACTAGCCTTTACAAAAAAAAAAGAAAACAAAAACTAAAAATGTCTTTGGATTTTGATTAGAGAAATAAATATCAAATTACAAATAACTATCAAACATATGTACAAGGAGGCCTAAAGTCAACATAACTTGTATCCCATGTTCATGCCCATTATAGTCAAAATATAAATATGTCTAGATATGATGCTTCACCCTGAGGTGTGTACACTTTTCCACTGCTGTTCTGATAAACTAGAGACATCTTTGTAGTGTAAGGAAGTACGTTACTCATACATGACGTGTAGTCACACCGTACAACTTACAACATCAAACAGTCATTGTCACATACTGTGTGTTAAAACCCACTTGTACATGTGTAAGATCATCAGACCAAAGCAACAGTGTGACTAGAAATCTGGTTGCAGAGTCCATTTGATTTTTGGTCTCTAGAGTATTTAAGGAGCACTTGAAGGAGAGTCTTCAAGCAGAAGTCAAAACCTGAGGTTGTGTCGCCGGTCGTCGCACTTTTCCCTACATGAAGACTCGGAAATCAACCTGCGCCTCCAACCACACATTTTAACATATGCACATAGGCCCACAAGCAAAGGTTCCTTCATTGAGCTTTGGGTCATTTTTGAGGACATTTTTCATTTGGTGTGGTTCAGAACATGAATATAATCTTTAGAAGTCTACTGCTGTTTCCCCCTCCTCACAGTGAGAAGGGCATTTTGCATAGGAATAACCTCAAACAACAAAAGACTAATGGATGCTTCCACCAAACACCACCAAAACAATAAAAACTGTACTTTGTCACATACAGAGTGTAGAGAATAAACTTGAATGCCATATGTGCATTACATTAAACACAGCATTGGATGCATCCTGCATGAAAGTTGCTATAATCATATATACTAAAACAATAACTTAAATTCATATCTAAACCAAAATAAAGACAAATTTAAAGAAAGTATGGTAGAGACTGAAATCTGCCAAAGCTGAACATAACAGAAAAGAAAAATGACAGTGACAAGAATATTTTTAAAGCTGAAGGATTCCAGATGGAGAATATAACAAGGTTTTTCATGTTCTCTCACAGGGAGTGTTTGCTGATAATTTGCTAAATGCACATTCAGAGATATTAATGAGAATGAGTAAAACTTCAGCAACACCCCAGCGTATTAACGCAACTTAAGTTTCTCCATTATTATCATATATTTTTAACATGCCCACTGCTTGCAGAAGTTCATTGGTCCAGCTTTTGTGAGTGTATACACTGGTCACACGACAAACTGACTCACCAGTCAGTGTCTTTATGCACTAACAAAGAACATCTGATATAAACAGACGTGCGCGCACACACACACACACACACACAATATGGTCACATGATAAAATTTCTGACTTAACAGTTGATGAGGACCACCAAATGCAACATTAGCCTGGAGTGAATAAACATACAATACTGTCCCACCTAAAAAAGTCACTGTCCATAATATGGATGTTGATTGCCCCATATTAATTTTTAGCTACCCCTCCAGAAAAGTGTCCAGGTCAGAGAGCTTTTCTTAGCATTGTAAAGTGTCCACTCTCTCTTTGCACTCTTTCCTTTGGGGCAGAAAACAGAAATGGGGGCTTGAAGTTCAGTTGTTTTTTTGTTGGTTTTTTTGCATAAGTATCAAATAATTAAGGGAGGGGTTCCTGACAATGTTAGCAGTTAGATTACATGCTCGATTCTTTTTCACTGGAAAGCGCCGTCTGAGCATCGTTTGCACTTCGTTTGCTAATGAGCGGTGAGCTCTCGGGGGCGGCAGCAGACGGATCAACCTCCAGCCTGACCTCGCTCAGCTCTGCTCCGTCTTGCTTGGCTCCACGGTCCACAAAGAACTGCAAGAGCCCAGCTCCAAAAGCATCACCCTCCACATTCAGCACCGTGCAGGTACGATCACTAAAGGACGACAGAACGGATGGCAAGCCATTTTTAATGTCAGGATATTTACACAACTGTGTGAGCTAGCAAACGGTGCAAATGCACATCACAGACTACAGCAAGTTTGCATTTATTGCGAATGTAGGGCATCACAGTTAATATAATCCAAAGTTTGTATACTCACACAAGCCAGTCAACAGCCAGGATAAGAGAAATGTCACTGGTGGGAAGTCCTATTGCCTCCAGGATAATAGCTAAAGTCAGCACACCACCAGCAGGAATACCCGCTGCTCCAACACTGGATGCTGTAGCTGTAACGCTAACATAGAAGGAAAGGACAATTTAATGGTTAGCCACAAATCAATATAATTATTAAAAATCTATATAAATCATTATAAAGACACTGTACAATCACTTCTATTATTAGATAACTTTTGATAAGTAAGGCAGTGGTACAATTGGACACAGTATTAAATGTAATTGTGTCACTGGAGGTGTGTTTCAGTGGCTTTTGGACTTACAGGATGGTAATGACTTGGATGAAGTTAAGGGAAGTGTTGTTCAGCTGAGCAATGAAAACTGCAGCCACACACTGAAAGAGAGCCGCTCCGTCCATGTTGACTGTTGCTCCGATGGGCAAGATAAAGCGGCTGATGTGCTTGGATACGCCGTTATTTTCCTCCACACACTTCATCATGAGGGGCAGAGTGGCAGAGCTAAAAAACAAACAAAACAAAAAAAAAGAAATGAGCGGTGTGAGTGTATGGAAAGGAGCGTAAGTGTGTTTGTAGACACATTAGTGTGTGCGTTGTTTTAGAACAGGGAAACTTGTAGTATTTGGTATTTAACAACCCGAGAGTCAAGTTTATTACCTGGAACTTGTTCCAAAGGCTGTGGCTAGAGCCGTGAATATCCCCCAGAGGAAGGTGTAAGGGTTCTTTCTTGTAATGATAAAGTAGATGCCCGGCAGAACAAGAATTCCATGGATGGCATGTCCAATGAGGCAGCAGGCTATATATTTTCCCAAACTGGCAAACAGTTTGCCAACGTCTTCCATTTCTACAATCTTACCGGCTACAAGGAACATGATACCAAGAGGGGCATACCTGCAGGGGAAAAGACAAGACAATAATTAAGTTTATATATGGAGCACTTCCTGATCAAACATACTTACATACATACAGCTGAAACTCAAGTTCAAATAAGTGCATCTTTCAGAGTTAGATGGAAAGATCACAATTCCTCTCATATCTGGCCATTAAATGCATGGCTCTACCCAGCAACTGTAAGTCTTTTACTATTTCAAGCTAAGCTAATTGACAGCGGGCTATAGTCAGAAACATTATGAGACAAAAACATGACAATCAAACAATCAAGAGACAACCAGCAGTGAAACAGGAAATATATTAGCTAATCATGTTGTTGCTATGATGTGCATGCACAGTAGAGGTTCATGACAGTTTCAGCTGTGTGGTGGCAGGCACATGTGATTGTAGTAAAGAAGTTAAGTGTACTTTTATATTTTTGTCTTGGTGCACCGTGTCCATATTTGTTCAGTGTTCTAATGTTACAACCAGAGACACGAATCCTCCAGGCACCCTGGATCGAGCCATTAATAAAGCCATAACGTTCTGTAACTTTGCACATGCATAGCAGTAATGGCATACATTTTTATTATGTGTTGACGTTCTCTCTGTTCGTTTAGATATGGGGTTCAAAATAACTGCCCAGAGGTGTGGTTCAAGATGGCTGGCAAGTGGCAAAAGTTGCCTCTTAAAAAAGGACTTTGCTGTAGTTTCATATTTTACTACACAGACGTGAAGACTATCAATTATCTCATACCTTCCCCAACCTGAAGAAACACGCATGTCTCCTTACCACATGATCCAGGAGACCAGCACCATGGTGGCCTCGTTGAAGGAGTTGAAGAACTTGATCAGGATCTCTCCTTCCTCACCCAGCTTCCTTAAAGCCACTCCAAACACGATGGCAAACACCACAAGACCAAGAATATTCATACCATCCTGGTCTGTTCCAAAAGGCACCTGACATGCAAACAAGTGTCAGTACAGTCAGATAGCTGTCGTGTGCATTTGTAGTCTATTTTCTGGCCATTCACTTTGCTCACCTGCTCCACTGTGATATTGAGGTTTCCATCTGTGTCATTCTTTTTTACCAGCTTATAGGAAGTTGCATACTGGACAGGAGGTAAGAAATTGCTAGTTTAGTAGACTAATCAGTACACAATCAGCTTATCTTAATAGTTCTGTTACACAATTTCAGGGAATGATTATGTAAAAATGTGGAATTAAGATCCAATACTTACTGACTGAAAGGCAGCAGACACCAGGTTGGAGGGAAAGATGTTTCTGGAGAGAAAAAAAATATGATACTTTAAATCTTTGTGCAGACGTGGATTACTTGTCGTAGATGTAACTGAGAGCAGAGAAATGACAGGTTTGGGAACTAAAGTGCAGAACACAGTTTTGGTTGTTTAGGTTTGTTCTTCTCCAAATGAAACAGCATAGAATAGGAAAAGTGAGTAATGTCAGATGTGCTACGTGGCAAACAATTTAAAACCATAGGCTGGCCTCCTTTGACTTGTTTCTGATCATGTCTGGACTGTTTGCACACTACAGGAAGAGTTTCATAAACTATGGAGCAACACTGCTATTGACCCTGTAATGTTATGACTATGATACCTATTAGACTTGCAGGGACAGCAGCTGTGTCTTCTAATTGTCAGTGATAGGTCAAACAGACGGGAGCCAGAGATTGGTCATGTGAAAATATTTGAGAGTATTTAATCTCCTTTTTCCTCTAAGCCCGTGTTTCTTCATGTGGTCTTATTCGTTATCTGCTAACAAGTGCATGCATACACACTGGCTTCCATACAGTAAGTACAGCTGCATATTAAATCTCTCAAGAACACATGAAACCCAAAGTGCTCCCGTTACCCCTGTCTGTAATAGATTTAGAGTAATAAGGCATTAACTCCACAAGCTCCTTCCAGCCATTCATTCCCTTCCATTGGAACCGTAGTTTATCAAAATTAAACATCATGTGACTGCGTGACAGGGCAGAATCCAACTAGAAAACCAGCTGAATTTCGACTGCACTACAAAGAGCTGTGAAAAAAAAAACTAAATGGCTGCTAAGCTTTCAAACCATGTGGATATTCAAATGTATTTGCATAGTCGGAATGTACTGAGATCACTAGAGAAAAGAGGCTGCTTCATTTAATGTGCCATCAGTATTCTTGGAACAAGAGTGATCAGCCTAATGGATGTG
This sequence comes from Paratilapia polleni, assembly GCA_015106735.1. Lineage (NCBI taxonomy): Eukaryota > Metazoa > Chordata > Actinopteri > Cichliformes > Cichlidae > Paratilapia > Paratilapia polleni. The sequence continues at coordinate 32,119 of VUQI01015824.1, forward strand.
TAAAAAGCTTCTTGTCACAAAAGTAGAATCTTCTGGATAAACTGCGAGACTAAAGCATTTTCAAAATTTACATTCAATCATTTTCACGCACAGTATATACGCAACGCGGGCCTCCTGACTATGCTGGAGTCCTTTTTTTTTTATGACCATTCATTGTCTATGAGCCCTTAACACCAGGAGAAGGCAACACAGTTTTGCTTTGCATTGTGCATTTCCATTTACTCTAACTTTGCATAGAGTTGATAATATTGGGTGGAAGCCTGAATCACTGGATCACTTCCACTTCCTTATTCTCTGCTATGGCTCAGGTACAAAACTCAACTCTAATGAAATATTAAAAAAAAAAAAAAAAAAAAAACAAAACAAAGATATCTCTCC
>VUQI01015826.1:2092-19366 GCA_015106735.1 Paratilapia polleni
GTGTTGCTGGGTTTACTCTTTCTTTTTTTTTTTTTTTTTTAGCTATCTGTCACTTTTTATTTCTGTACCACTTAACATCACATCTTGTTCTCAAGATATAGTCTAAAGACATCATTGAGTACGGATGCTGAAGTTTGCTTGTGTGTATCTCTGCTTATGTGTGTGTGTGATGAGATAGACAACTTTTTTAAACAAAGTAACAGAGAGAATGTAAACTAACAGTTATATACAGTGGTGAAATAATACAAGGGGAAGAGAAACAGACATCAAAGCGGCACTATATATTCACATGAAAGTCAACACAAACAAGTGCTGTCTCCTTGTGCTAACATTATGTTGACACACACCATAAATTTGGTGTGAAGGTGGACCAAGCACACATACACACATAGTACGACACAACTGTTCCTAATGCAAACCAGTGTAAACACAAAGCTAAGCGGTGCTGCCTAACACAAATGAAAAGCCAGAGTAGATGGATGGAGGGTAAAAAGAGTGGGAAAATACAGATGTCATAGATGGCTGTACACACATACACATATAAATCTGCAGAAAGATAAGAAGGAGATAATGAGAGACAATCAAAAAGTTTGAGGGAAACACAGATACAGAGTGAAGGAGAAAAATTAAAAAGCATAAACAGATGGCTCTGTGCTATTCTCCTGATAACACTTCTATCTGTGTGAAACATAACAAGCCCCCAGTGTAAGTAATAAACGCTGCATAAAATCAAACTACCATCATGATGGTAATCACAACAAGTGTAGCCTGTCATGATGTCATTATCACTGTAGCCGCACAAAGCTTAAAAGTTTCGTAGGTGGCAGTTAACATAATGGGAAAAGAAATGCAGCTAGAAAACAAATGGGCAGTGATAACAGACAATAAAATACAGACAGGAGAGATTTAGAAATATAGAATTGCAGTTGTTGTTGCCCCAGTGTGTCTTGAACATGTCATAAAATCCCCAACTGTTACAGAGGTAGTTATATTCAGGCCAAGCCGTTCAAGTAGGTTCTCACAAACTTGTAAGTGACCCCTGATGAATGATTACACAATAAAGTCTGTTTTTCTCACACACACAAAGTTTGAGACCACTACAGTGTCATTATGATTGCAGAGTACCACTGGTGAAAACAAACACATGTGCAGTAGTTGGCACGCAGATATTCGCTATTAAGGTGTCTGCCTAAGTCTCTCTCTCTCTTTGTCTGTCTTTTACACACACCTAAACATACACACATATCCTGGCCTGTTTATGCATTGCATCATTCCCCCCAGCTGACATAATTTGCCATAACATAAAACTCATTAAATCAGTATTACTTCAGCATTCTGTAATTCATCATTGCTGATATGATTAACCAAACTGTCACGCTCCCAACTAGTCTCATTCATCAAACATTTGCTTGGAAATGTAACATTTAACATCAGCACTGGGATAAAATCTTGATGGGTTGTGTGCTTGCCCTCTATTGGTCCTGTTGACAAGTGGACAGAATCATACTGGCATGGTTTACTATTTAGCTAAAGGGGATATGTGCTGACCACTTTTCAAAAATATCTTTAAGCACTGAGTGTTTACTTTATATTATTTATTTATACAAATTGGAATGCATATGTATGAAAGCCAAGATAAAAGAACCAGTCTACCTTTCTGTCAATTTGCTTTTCTCAAAAATAGACTTGTGGTGGGTTTTTTTTGGGGTTTTTTTTGGGTCCTTGGAGTGATGAATCATACTTTTTCTTTTGCTCCGTATCAAAATTTGCCACTGTTCTGAAGTGGTCTGCCGTGACTGATGCCAAGAAGATATCTAATTTCACTCTCTAGCCTTCTAGCAGCTACAATGTGATTTCTGTAAAAATTTAATTTAAAATGTTGTCTATTCCTTTTACTACTAACAGACTGAAGCTGAGGGGGCACAGAGAGTGATCACTTTTATGTGAAGAAACACTGCCCAGCAGAAATAATGTGTCTCTGTTTTCTACTGGGATAAGCAGATATTAATTCATTTTGACTAAAATTTGTTTTTCTTCAATCTGTCATTTAAGAATAGATAGGCAGCCATCAGTCATAAGGTATAACTGATGTGACAGATGAATTCAAAGACAAAAGGCAAACTAAAGGATGGACCTGGTGGTTCAGGAACAACTGAGAAGATGTAATTTTCCTAATAAATCTGAAGAATTTATCTGATACATTATAAACAAGGCTGAATGCTAATCTACTGGTTAGAGAAATCACTTTACTCTGTAATAGAATCCAAGTATACATTAACACTTATTTTAAGATTTGTAATGTAAGTAGTAGGACATGGTAGTAATAAGACCTGAGCTACAAAAGCATGTATTATGTCATGTATTAGCATTAAGAAGATTTAAAGATTTCACTCCCTCAGTAAACTGTTAATTGTGTTGAATAAAGTTTTTTTTTTTTTTTTGGTTTGTTTGTTTGTTTTTCATTTAATTATCATGTATAACAAAGGTGATTTCATTCAAGTAATCCTCAGAGATTCTTGTCACTTACAAGTCCATCTAATCTCAACACAGTTATTATGCATAGAACAAGTGCATAAAACTTTCACCATGAGAATAATGGATCCAAAACGAGGCCAATGCCAACTCACAAACCCTCATGACACTCCATTAAATTTACATCATTTAGCTTTTGTATGATTATTATGATTATGCACACCATAACAGGAAATAGACCAAATATAATTTTAACAGCTAATCATAAGAACTTGTCAGCTGGCAGCAGATCTACTGTAAAGACTGTTATCACAACAATTCAAGTTTTATATTGTCATTCAAAATTTAAATGAAACAGCCCTTCAAACATTATAGCTTACTATTAAAATTGTCATTTAGCTAAAGTGCTCACTTTGCAAGTAACAAAAAATCTGGAAATTTGGTAGCCAGCTGTGTGTATCCCTCAGAGTCCTTAACACAAAGTCATAATGTCAGAACCTATGACTAGTCCTACTGTGCTCTGTAATAGAGTGGATGTACCTTCTTAAGTAATATTCCTCAGTCTTACTACTTTACCACACAGCCGATTGCAGGGGTGTTAGTGTTTTCTAGAACAAAGTCAGTCAAAGTATACATTTTCACAAGTGCACCAGCAGTTGTAAAGTATAATGCAACACGTTTGTCCAACACCTCATTAAAATTGTTGCCCTTTTATGATTTGATGCTTTTTTTGAGGGGATGGTATCATATGCATGGTTATAAATACTTAAAAAAACAAGAAGAGTCTGGTGAACTTCAACCGAAACATATTGTAAGCAACAAAAACTAAATAAAATATAAACCTGTAGCTATATGCATGCCATTGTCAGAATGCACATCAGTGGTCAATGCTAATTAAGTTAAGATAATTGAATTAATCCAGTTTGTTACATGATATGTGGACACAGTGTAAAAATCAAAGTCCTCTTAAACCATGAAAATAATAAAAGACCTGTCCTGTTTTAAAAAAGTATATATATTTTAGGATGTATCTTAATTACAATTTGTCATTAAATTGCATGGCACAATTCCTTGTTTAGTTTACTTCCCCAGGTAATTTCAGAGTAAGCTACATTACTGAGACATAGCTGGAACAAGACCCAGCAGGACATCGCTAAGCCAGCCATTATCATATTATCACTTTATTTTTCTAAGATGCTTGAAATTGTTGCCAGTCACATACATGCTTCTATGTTGTTGTTGTCTTTACTTTTGGACACATATAAGCTAAAATGTAAAACATTTTACATTATTAATTCATATATTTATGTTGGTATATACCACTGCATCATGGTTAACTGTACTGTCTTTTTTTTAATTCCCCTTTTTTCTTTCTCTTTCTGGCTGCAGTGACTCACTTTCCCCTCAGGATGATTAAAGATTTATCATGTTGTATTCTAAAAAATATTCAAATGTGTATCTACTGTACTTACTCCCAATGTGGAGATAGATGGTGTCACGTCTCTCTCCATGGGGGTTCTGAAAACAGCTGTAGAGTCCAGTATGGCCCAGGTCCACCTCAGTCAGGATCAGTCTGGGACCTTCTAGATGGTGCTGGGCCTTCACATCTGTCCCATTCACCTTCCATGACACCGATGCGTCATTGTCCAGGGAGCCACACTGCATGGTGACATCACTCCCTATTCGCCCATACTGGTTCCTAGCAACTAAAAACAGACAGAGGCAAAGATTAAGTGCCGGTGATAGCAACAGCTAATGACAACTGAAATATCTGTGCAGTGTAATTACTGCCCTCTGTGCATGCTGGCTCTTGGCAACTGAACACAGATGGTCAAAATCAAGGCATAGTTAAATCAGAATATCCAAAGTGAAACATTCTGTATGGGGGCCTGCCTGCATAGTCTATTTTACTGGTTTGTACAAACAAGAAACAGACTCAATCAAATTGGAATTTCTTGCTTTTTTTGCACTTTTCAACTGATATATTGAAAAATAAATTTCTTGTTTCTGGACATGAATTTTCCAATGTTTTTTTTTTTTCTTTGGTTTCTGGACAATCAGTGTCCATTCTGACATGTCTTCCCTTTGCTGCCTTTAGCCTTCTATTAAGTAGCAGCAATGCCTAGTCAGGAAAGTTATTGAGACTGTGACCTCCAGGGGTAGGGGTTAAATGTGAGCCTAATGGGTGTTCTTGCCAGACACTGGGGTTAGTAGCCCTGCCATGTTGATAAGCCTCATGGGACATGCCATCACAGAAACTGAAGCCCACAGATTAACACTTAGACACTGCGGATCAACAGCACAACAAGAAACAACAATAAAATATTGATCCCCATCTCTGTAAAAGCCCTCTTCTATGGACAAAAAAAGAAAAAAAATGCCTCCACTGGCTCTGGATCAAATGCTGTTGAGATCCTTGTCTTGGTCTGATGTCTCTCTCCTTGTCTTTTTCATTGTGTCTGTCCCTGCCCACCTTTGTTTCTCACCACAATGCCTTTCATTTTGCAGTTTTTCACTTGAGCTAGCTTCCATCTCTCTATCTACTCAGACATGCCTCTTAACACAGCTGATACAGATGTCAACCTAGTGTGTCATGTATATTTCATGTCCCATAACAGAGCCATCTATATTTAATGGGACAAGATCCTTGTCCCCCTTAACATTAACCCAACACTGTTTGTTCTCTTCGTCTTCCATTCCATCGTTCATTACCCCTTACTAACCCTTTCTTTCTGTTTTCTCTGTCTCTCACACCATCTTCCCCTTTCTCTATTATTATTCTTTTTCTCCTTATGTCCATCTGAGCCATCTCCATGCTCTCCCTCCAAATTTCCCAAATAATGTGTGTGCATATGCATGTTAGTGGCAAGAAATGCCAATTCCTTTGATCTCCTCTGTCAACTTACTTTGAACAAGTTTGTGTGACTTTATTTACATAAAAAGATATTTGCATCTTAGCAAAAACCTTAAAGTTTGACTTTGATGTTAGCTTTGATGATGATGCTGGTGCCCTGGTGCTTCATGTGACAAGGAAGAGAAGAGAAGAGAAGAGAAGAGAAGAGAAGAGAAGAGAAGAGAAGAGAAGAGAAGAGAAGAGAAGAGAAGAGAGCTTGAATTTTAAGTCAATGGCCATTCATTGCAGTTTCTAATCAACTAATCACATGATAAATTGTATAATATTATTAATTCTACTACATGATCAAAGTAAGAGAACTGATTTAAAATGTATCAGCTTACATAAAGATACCTGCCTAAAATTGCTTTGACCACTGGTTTTAACTTGTCATCAGAGTAGAACTGGAAAGTCATGAATGTCATCCAACTGATTTTATCAGAAAGGAGTATTTATTAGATTAAAGAAAAAAAATCTTGGGTGAGAGCTTACCCCTTACAATATTTTGCATTTAGCATTTATTTTCCTTGTGAATGTCCATACCAGTCTATGCACATCATTGATTCTTTGACCTCTCCTGTCCCCCTCAATGCCACATCCAATCCTTCTTATCTTGTAGGGTTACATCACTCTTTCACTACCTCAGTCCTTTCAAATATCAAGTCACATCTCTAGCCTTTGCTCCCCCTCCATCTCTCCGCATTTCATTTTGTCCTCTCACTTCTTCTTGTCTTTCTTCTATCATATCAACACTCTCCTCCTCCTCTCACTCTCTGTGTCAGTCTCTGTCTTTATCACTCATCCTCCACCCTTGTCTATGTGTCACTCTCTGCCATCTGCCTCTATCAATGCCCTGCTTTGAACTTCAAGTTGTCCAGCAATAACTATTAGCTCCCAAGCGACCATGTTGATGATTCCCAAACAGTGTGCAATATGTACCAGAATGATACTTTCTGCAGCTGTGAGCTAAGTGCATTTCAAGCCCAACTCCTGTTGATTTAGCTTGGTTTAAGTTATTCAGATATCCCATAGCATTTTTGTCTTCATTAGTTTGTCTCTCTATACTTTGCAATCATCCTGTCTGGCATTTAGCTACAAGCCCATTTGTTTATACTGAAGATATAAATCTTTAAGAGATCACAGATACAGAGTCAGAGTTGGGTATTGTTAGAACTACTGACTATTCTCACCTGTGGAGTGATAATCATGGTCAGTGTGGTATTGACTCAAGAGTGCATTCATGTTAATGAAAGGACTTTTCATCCACTTCAACAATGTGGATAACTGAAGTGTTTTTTAATCATTTTTCGGACAATAATTAAGCTTTATGGCACAGAGGAAAAAGCTTTATCACGATTTCAAGCCTTATCCTTCAACAATACAAGCTCTGGTTTGACAACTGTTGTGGTCTTATGGAGTCTTAATATACCAAAAATCAACATATGATAATGTCTGTGATACGTGCATGTTCTAGTACTACTATCTGCTGTAGGGATGCTAGTTGTTACCTGTGTGTTTGCCTTTGTTTATCCTTCCGAGAGTTATTCTCACTGTCTGTGTCTCTCTTATCTTGTTCTCCCTCTGTATATCTCACTATTCATCTTTTGCTCTCCCCTCTCCATTACTTTCTCTCCCTCTGACCTTGATAGCACTCACTTACATGCCATAGGAATTGTGTTGAAACCTCAGCATTCATCCGTGGTATATCACTGATCATCAGCAGTCTATGCACATGTCACTCATGCATAATACACCTTACAGCAACAGTGGAAACACAAGCAGATACTTATGATTACACTCATGTACTCACTCACGTATATGCAGACTGCCCTGCATAATGTCCTCATGCCTCATGACCATCCAGACAAGCAGGCCTAATAACCATAATGACATTCAACTCAAGTGCTATTGTTCTCTTGGTAATAGACAGGGCACTGTACACAGTGGTAGAGCCCTGGTTTTCCCTACTAAATGAGAATATAAACCACGAATGTCCTTCACAAAGATTTAGTCTTACTAATTTTATTTATTATTCTTCTTATTTGTTTTGAAGCCAGTTGAGACTGTCTAAGTATATTACTGACCACCCTAGAGGCAAAAAAAAAAAAAAGTCCTCCAAATTTCTTAACTCAGACCAAACACAATGTCGTAACTAAAAACACCATTGAATCTAATGAAAGAAATTATTATAATTATTATTTATTTTCTTTTTTAATTTTTATTTTTATGTGTATTTTTTTAAATTTTATTTTATGTATTTTATGTATTATTATTATTATTATTATTATGCAATTTAATTTAATTTAATTTATTTATTATTCTTTTTTTTGGTTTCCTTTCTTTTTGACCTGAAACAGCAGGGTCCAAAATTGCATGAATGGCATGCTACCAGCATTACTTTTATAACTTTGCACCATTTCATTTGTTATTTTTATTCCTTTCCTCCAACAACCAAAACAAACATCAAGTTCTCTCTAAAAAAAAAACTGCGAGACTGCTTGAAAGTAAAACAAACAAAACAGTGAATGCATAATTTAAGTCACAATTTCAAGGTTTAAAAAAAAAATACCACATATGACACATCTGAAATGCTTGGAAATATTAAGTAGTACGTTTCTTTCTTTGTGTTAGTGTCATCGCATCACTAGGACCCAAGGGAAGACTACTTTCTCCACTATTTTTTTTTCTTTTCTTGCCAGGAAAGTTGAACTTTGTATTAAACGTAGGATTCTGCAGGGCACCGAGTGCATTGTAGTTCTTATGCAGCCCTGTGATGTTTTCAGTATATTACTATAAAGAGCCAGCATAATGTCATATTTTGGCTAAGACCTGCAAGACAGTCCAGTACTGCTGTCCAGAGGCTATTTAAAGAAAAATGAACACACATTCATAGAAACCCAAAAGCAATAGACTTTACATCTAGCTCCCTGGGCTGTTTACTAAACTGACATAAGGAATGAGCCCAACAGCCTCAACACTCATTTGCACAAATCAGAAATATGCACAGACACAAATGCAAACAGGCGGATTAACTCATAGTGATGTATATGCAGGTACATGAGCATGTGTACATATACTCGCCCATTTGCATGTGCATAACACTAGGATTGCCTTGTTGCATTTTATTACAGCATCATAGATAAGCTAATGTACATGGTACAACAACCATCAATTTCCATAGTATGAAACTGGCATACCGCAATCTTAGTTCATATACATTTTAATAAACGTAATGTTACACCGTACACTTGAAAAATGACTTCATATTCTAGTATACATTTGGGATACACACACGGACACATACAGTGGTGGAAAGCCAAGGTCAAGGTAAGCACAAATGTAGTTAAGACTACTGGAAGTAAAATACTATATATATGGAGTTAGTGGAAGAAAACAAGAAAAGAAAACAAAAAGGAGCTAAATAGAGAAAAGAACTGAAGATGATGGTTTAAAACAGAGGGGAAAGAAGTCAAGGGAGATGGAGACTCAGAGACTCAGTGTTGTGTTGTTTGCTTTATGTGAAATGGAATGACAGATAATAAATTCTCATCTTCACTCCTTGCACCATGATTAATAGTTATTTGACCAGAAAGATCAATTAAGGGCAAATTATCATTAGACTTGTGCCACTGAGGATATTCATGTGTAAGAGCAGCCGTGCTGTTTGATTAGCCGATTAAACACAGCTAGAATTACTTGTTCAAATATAAAGTTCCAGTGCGTCAGACAGTGTTATACCTTTCTAATGCCCTGCTGTCGAACATCTTTGGATGAAGTGCGATCATTGACTTAGAGGATGAACTTGACATCAGGTTTTCTGAGCTAGAAAAGGGTATCGAATACTCTGATTCTGCAATTGTGATTCAGAAGTCACGGGCTAAACTGAATGAATGCCATAAAAGACATGCAGCACCTAAGCAAACATATGACTTAAAACTTGAAAGTATGACTTTAAAAATGTGGTATTAATTTGTATGTATTTTTATATTAATGTTTGACGACCACTGTTAATCGGCTTACATAGTATAGAAAAGGGTTACTTTGTCCACATGAATGTGCTCTGTACAATAAGGGGCTGTGCAGTTTGAGAGGATGTAGAAATGTTGAATTTGTCTTTTTTTATGTTTTTTATCTTTTGTATAGTTTTATACAGTTTATGGTCTTATATAGTTTTTAATGACTGTTGTGAGTGATCTTTGCACTATTGAGGACTTAATTTCATTGCACATATTATATGTTACAATGACCATAAAGGTATTCTATCCTATTCTGTTCTTGTATTCTACTTTCTAAAATCCAGTATTTGACAGGATTTAACATGGCCTCATATTAACAATGTCAAATACATGAATAAAACTAAATTAATATCACAGAGGTAGTGGATCAGAACTCTCATATAGATCATTGTTTTGTGGTCAGATAGATTGCACTGACAAATTATATTTTGTCCAGTTCATAGGGTTAGTGGATCTTAAGACACACTAATAAATTTGCTTTACATGTTGCAGTAAAAAAACAAACAAACAAAAACATCAATACAAATCAGTGTTGTTACACTTTTACAATCATGGAAGGAAATAAGATATACTTGGTATATGCTCTGAGTTGGTGCAGCAGCAGCACTATCGACACACACAAATTGTCACAGGTAAACAGTCTGACGTTTTCACAGACTCATGCACAGATGCATGTAGTAACCAAAGGTACAAGCCATTAAACCATCACAAACACCCTCTTGACTGCAATACTGATGAATTCTGATTGTGGTGAACCAACTGTGTAAGCACGTGTCTGCATGTTTGCATTTCATTATACAGAAAATCATCCCCACACATGTATGAGAATGTGACTCTGTCATTCTGCATCTATGACTTCACTTGTGCACACGTGTGTTTTTAAAATGTGTGTCTGTGAGTAACCAGCTGTAAGTTATGACCTGACTGCACGGCAGCGGCGTGAAATGAAATTGAAGTTCAGCGCTGGCATTCTGATTTACCATCTCAAAGTGTTATATTCTCTGTGTTTGCGTGTTCGCAACATTGCACGTTTGCGTGTGCTGTATTTGTATTTGTCTGTGACAATGTGTAGTTCTCCATGTACACACAGCCCTCTTTGTGGATTCATTGCCATGTACATATCAGACTGTGTGAGACTCTGTCGCTTTCCAGTCAGGGTGTAACTCACTAGAACATTTATCAGTGAATCGCATTTGTATGCCTAAGGGGAGCCATGCCTTTTGAAAGTCCAACAGTAAAATGTTGGATTGGCTGACACACAGAGATAGAGCCCAGGAGAATTATCAGTTTAGGTTGAAAAGATCAAATTTTTTCAGTCGGTGGCTGCACATGCTGATGCTGCCTGGGCCAATTCTACTGATATAGAGAAATAAAATGCACACAGCTGAGCAACGATTGGTAGAATGGTGGCTATCGATCTTATTTTCAGGGGAGACAGACTTCGTCTTCTACAATTTCACATTAACTGAAAAATGAAAAGTTGAAAAATAGTCTATTTGACAGAAGCTCAGATTTGCTTAAAAATCTGCACTGACTTTCTAATGCATGTTCTTGAATAAACATTTCATATCAAATTTTACAAGCTTTTCCTTATCAGAGAAGATAAAATGTCTTTATTTTATTTTTTTAATAAGCTAGGAAAGGCTGACATAACAGTAGGTTAGACATCACCATCATTCAAAAATTTATTTCTCTATTTCCCTTGAGGTGGCTATTGTTGTGAATTGGTGCTATATAAATAAAAATAAATTGAATTGAATTGAATTGAAAAATGTATCCTACTAGATGACATTTTATTTCCATCTCATGTTAGTTTTAGAACAACATTAAAAAGTAGAATCAGCTTCACTGAGTTGCCAGTTTTGCTTAAAATTTTTATGCTGTTACAGGTTAAATGAACAGTAAATTGCTAAGTTTAGTCCCAGTAGGTAGAGTAAGCACATGCAATAAATTATTTATGATTCCACACATGGGTTATTCATGTCTGATTGGGCTGTTGCTCAGGGTCCTCTGATCCACCACCCCTCCTCCACTTTTGGCCTTCACTTGTCTTTGTATTGGACCCTTGTGAGCTCAGACACTGAGCTATCAAAATCATTTCCAAAATCATTTCATATTATTACACAGCCTCAAGTCATAGATTTCTTATTTCTTTGCAAATAATGTTCAGTAGTGCAAAAAAAGTTGAATTCTTTATGGGAAAAAATCTCTAAAGCTGAAATAAAAAATAATACTGGGAGAAGTCAGAAGGTTAGCCTTTAATGATGTGGTTATATATTTTAACCAGAGAAAGGCTAAACAGAAAATCACTGCAGACAAAAGATTTATTTTAACATTCACTATATTACATTTCTTCTTACCACAGACACCCTTGTGTCTGAAAAATGTTTTGTAATGAGAACAGGCCAGATGAAAGGCTAACACATTTCAAAACTGGAAGTAAACTTGCACCACTTTTGGCTTTACAGCAAGTGTATTTACAAAATTATTCTCAAGGTTGCAAAGTCTGCAGCAAAATTGTTTATTTGAAGTGTAAAAAAGATAGAGCATTTTATTTTAACTACAAGTGCTCTCTGCAGATTGCATCAGACAAATACAAACTATGGATATTGTTTATTAAAGGAAGAAAAAAATATCTATCACTAATAGTGATAAATAGATCAGTTTACTGTTCATTTATTGCAAATTACAGCCACACCAATGTAACCACCTGCCAAGTACTACCCTCCCAAGCAACAAAAACAGCTCTAAACTGTTGAGGATACTCCATAAGACTGTTGAAGGTCAGATCAGACTTAAATGGTCAGATCATCAATGGTTCATTTAAGTCCCGAAAGTCCTGAAAGTTGTTTTTCCAGCATCCCAGAAATGCTTGATTTGAATGAGATCTGGGAAATTTAGAGGCCAATCAACAGCTTGAAGTCTTTGTCATGTTCCTTAAACTGTTGCTGAAAAAAAATGTGGCCATTTGTGGTACACTGCTGAAAAAACTGCAATCTTGGAATGCTATTGGTATAAAAGGTGGTATGTGGTCTCCACATTGTTTAGGTAAATGCTACATGTCAAAGTAGCTTCCACATGCCAGGAATGCCAGGTCCAAAGGATTCCCAGCAACCATTGTCCAGAGCATCACTGCCTCCTTTAAACAATGCACACTGACCACCTTCTTCCTTTGCTCAATGGTCCAGTTTTGACACTCACATGCCCTTTAGAGGGTCTTCTGCTAGTGGACAGAGGCCAGCATGGGCACTCTGACCAATCTGTGGTTTCTGCACAATACACAACAGACTGCAATGCACTTTATGCATTTTGACACCTTTCTTTCAGCATGACCCTGTCCCCAGTTCACTGGTTGCCCTTGGTATGAGTACTAACCACTGCATACCAGGAATACCCCACAAGACAGTGCCATTTTGAAAATGATCAGGCCCAGCTCTCACACAATTTGGCCCCTGTCAAAATCACTCAGATCCCTATGCTTTCACATTTTTCCTGCTTCCAACACATCGAATTAGTGAACTGATTGTTCACTTGATATATGCCACACCATAACCATTGTTACTCTTACACTTACATGATTATGGTGTAAACGTATATAACCAAAATAAACATTAGTTGCTCCCCTACAGGAGAGGGATGCAACTGTTACTTGTCTACAGACTATACACAAAATCCTGTGGACAGGCCTAACAGATAACACCTGTATAGCCATATGATGATGTGGGTAGGAAAGGGTCTTTTTTACAAAAACCAATACAAGTTAAATGCAATTAACAGCACTGAGTATTTGCTGTGTTTATTCAACACTGCAATTTCAATTCAAATTATTTTGGACTGTTGATCAGGTTCTATGAAGCTCTAAAAGGCACTTTTCACTATGTTCTGACAGTAATAGACTGAAAATTAATAGATTTACACACACACACACACACACACATAAATAAAACAATAAATAAAAATGAACAAGTAATGAAAACAATACATACATGTCTGTGCAATAAAAAGTGCAAGTTAAACATATGAACTCTGCACCTGGAGATAATTCACACAGCTACTGTTTTCTAATCGTTTTCCACAGGCACATTGAAGCCTTCTTGCCTCAGTCAGCATGTGGCACAGCTGGTTAGGCAGGGTACTCAGATGTTTTGTGAGGTATGACACAGCAAAAAGCTAAATCCCTCTGGCAATTTATAAGAGAGAGATCTGATTAACTGCTGTATGACATAATAACTATCAGCAATAAACTGCTGTTGACACTTTCACGGTCATGCACATATTAATGCACTGATACAGATGCACTGTTGATACAGACCCATGTGTACTTTTCTTACACACACTTACAGGCCACACAGGCACCAAAAAAACAAGCACACTTGTACAGAAGTATGCATGAACATGCAACTTCTGCACCCACAGACACGCTCTCACACTTACACTTCCTCCGCAAACATCTTGGAATGAAGTTATCACTTTATCCTCTCCTGTCTCTCTTTCCCACGGAGAGCTTAACATTCACTCACTCTCTCTGCATTTGCCTCTCCTTTCATGTGAACACTGAGGCAGCTGCAGCTGTGTAAGTGTTTGTATGTGAGTGTGTACGCGTGTTTTCTGTGCATGTCTGTGTATGACTCAGGGCACCAATGCTCAAATAAATTCAGTTCCTGTTTCCTGCCATCTTATCTTGGCCCCACTGCACATGTAAACGTACAGTGTCGGAGTGTTTATGCGTGTCAGCCTGTTCATTGCCCCATCATCCGGCTTGCCAAAGCCACTGGAGAAGACAGGAAGATTTGCAGGCAACCGGGTTAATTGATACTTCACATTTTAGACGGTTATGTTCTGGGAGGAACTTGGGAGCCAGAGATATAAGTGGGGTGTGTAAAAAAAAAAAACGAAGAGGAAGTGCAGGGAAAGAGAGATGGAATGGGAGGTGATGAGGAGAAAGATGTTAGATGGAAAGGGGTACAGCACAGGAGGGAGGACGAATTGTTGAGAGTGAGTAGGGCAGTTAATATTTTACAAGCCTGGATTAGAGAGGTCATGAAATGAGGAATGGGAGAAAGATTCCTGAGAGTCAGCTTCAGGGAGAAGGGGTGGGGGTGAGGGTGGGGTGGGGGGGGACAGCTGGATAACACCGCTTTGATCAGAAACATCTGTAGGTTTTGCGGTAGAGGGAGAGAGAGGAAAAAAAAACATTGACTGGTGGGAGAGAATTGAAAGCTGTCTTGTTTCTTTTTCTTTGCCACACACAGGTTGAGTTGTCTCTTAAACATGCGTTCTTCTGGTTTGATGTATAAATTTAACAAAAGTTTCCATTTTTTGGATTATGTGGATCTTAAAGGAGAAAAAAGAATAAATGACTTAGTGAGATTTTGGGCTGCCACAAGGCCAGAGGAGCTTTAATGCACCTTGGCATTGATTCTTCTGAATGTATAGAACACCATTCCTCTATATAGTATTATTACCTCATTTGCTGTTTAGTTGATGGTGGCTTTGAACACTGTCTAACACATTGGTCCAAATTCTCCCAGGTGTTCAGTTAGGCTGAGATTTTTATGAAAAGTTTTATTAAACCTTTCAGTGACCCCTCTTGACCCCTTCTGTCCCAGAAGAGACAACTTCCATCAGGATACTTTTATACCAGGAGCACTTTATTCTGATTTGTAATGACCCTCCTACTTAAGAGGAGAAGTGAATCCAAGACATGGCAGCAAACTGCAGCCTACACATAACAAAGCCACCCGATCTCCCACTTTAGGGTTCAAGTTTTTCCTTAATTTGTCTGTACATACAACACCATGTTGCTGACCTTTTCTCATCAGATTTTATAAATGATTTCTAATGCATTTCTCATACTCTGGTTTCTAGTCCTTCAGTGTTTGAGTCTAGTTGCAGAGGTGAGTCTTGCTTGAAATAGGTAATCTACCGTTATGGTTGTATCCTTGTCATTTTTTGCCAGATTAGCAAGTAACCAATTCTTAACATCTAATTCATATTGTGTCAACCCATTCTAGTGGTCTAATGTGGTTCTTTCACCTAACCCTACTCCCAGGTATCAAATTAGATTAAATTTTAAATCAGATTGTTTATGGTTCTGATTGACATTTGAATTAATTTCCCTACCATTATTTATTCTGGTGTAATTACAAAGTTAAGGTGATGGGATTAAAATGAGTTTTGGGGAAGATATACAAGCAATATAACATTAGGAGCAATATCAGTGGCAGCATGGCAACCTTAGATAAGGGGGATGAGATTTTTATTATCTGTTTCTATAATTAAGTGTGTATCTAATAAATATTTCTTCTGGCTTCCCTTTGGCAAGACTGAATAATGATAATGGTAATCGGACATAAGCCTGCAGAAACCCCCCTCACAGTCCTAATCTTATTGGTTAATAACATGGCTAACATAGTCTTCCCCAAGAGCCAAACTCCGAAGGTCAGTCTAATACCGAGCCGCTCATTTATTAAAACCAATTGGTGAAATACAGACAGACAGGGAGGAAAGACTGAGAGTAAAACAAAGATAAGGAGAAAGAGAATATGGAGATGGGGATGATAAAATGGACAAAGAGAGAGAGATAGGAAAATAACAGCAGAACAAAGAAGGTCAAATGGAAGAGTAAAGGATCTAGGAAAGGGGACATGTTGGAAGTTAGCAAGGGAATGAAGCAAAGTATTAAGTGAAAAGGGAGGTGAAGGGCAGATAGAGGAGGAAAGGGTTTCAGATGGAGAAGTCAGGGAGAGGGGGATGGATAGAGAAATGACCATCTTAATTAATGGACTGTAATATATGACAAAATTTCTGAGTTCCAAGATGATATCAGCAAAAATTACTGCCTTCATCACTTGCACACTGTGCAAATATACCATGACCTTGACAAGGGAACTGAAGTGGCATGGAAATTTGAGCTAAAAGTGTCTTGCATGTGATAAAAAGTTATGATAGCTCCAACCATGGGAAAAGCTAATGGAAAACTTTCTTTCCCCTGTGATGTAGAAACAAGGTCAGCTACATGTAAGTAACTGCATTCAAATGAAGAAAATAAAGAGTTTGTTTCAAATCTTTTGGCATTAAATGATTTTAACACAGGAACCAATTCACTCATCGCACATCGCTTTGTAGCTGACAGTTGAGTACTAACGGACATTCCAGGCTCTGGTTTCCTAGGTTACCCTCTACTGTATTCACCCCCTTGTCATATGTCAATCAATGGTATCCTTCGCTCTCATTTGCAGTTGCTTCAATTGCTTGCCTCACAGTTAAGAAAGGTTTAACTTGGGACTCACCCACTTTTTGATCAGCGGTTATTTCGCCCATCGTGGCTTAAAGTTACTGAATGGCACTGACTTTCTGTGGTCTCTGGTCACCACGTTGCTGCTAACCACTTCCTGTGTGGATGACCCTTAACACTTTATGGCAGCAACAGGATATCTGAGTCTCTAATGAGTATCTACTTAAATTTTAAAATTCTTACTTGATGTACCACAAATTATGTTTATATATTCATCTATATAAAATTTAATGACAAAAAAAATAAATAGCTTGATGACAGATAGTCCAACAAGAAATAAAGATTATGGGGTGCTGGACAAGTGTCTTAATGGCTGCCTGAAACTGCCATCCTGGGATACATACACTATATTGCCAAAAGTATTCACTCACCCATCCAAATCATTGAATTCAGGTGTTTCAATCACTTCCATGGCCACAGGTGTATAAAACCAAGCACCTAGGCATGCAGACTGCTTCTACAAACATTTGGGAAAGAATGGGTTGCTCTCAGGAGCTCAGTGAATTCCAGAGTGGCAACCCAGCGACAGCAACTCAGCCACGAAGTGGTAGGCTACGTAAAATCACAGAGCGGGGTCAGCGGACACTGAGGCGCAT
>VUQI01015835.1:26857-48131 GCA_015106735.1 Paratilapia polleni
GGGGGTGGGGGGGGGGGGGAGGGGGGGGGGGGGGGAGGGGGTCCCCACAAGAAAAAATAATATTTGACCAGAAATAAATACTGACTAGAAAAGTGGTGTAGAAAACACAATTTTCCAGGTCATGTGTGGCACAGATGTATCACATGAGGTTAAACATTGCTTTTTTTACATTGAATAACTGTTTTATAAAGTGCTGAAAGAAGTATTTAGTCATAATCCTACTTAAGTAATAGTACAAAATGCTCTTAAAGTACTCAGACTGGGTTTTTCGTGGCTCAAAATAAGCATTTGGAGGATGACTTATTTCTGGCTGTTTGATAAACATTTAATTACATCTGTAATCAACACACCAGACTAGGATATCTACTTTAAATCCATTTTTGCTCTTCTGGGGATTCAGCCTCTGTACTATTTCTCTCCACTGTTGAGGTAATTCCCCATCAATCAACAGAAATAAAATAATGCTGGTAATTTAAATGATCTCTCACACAGCCCACGAGGCGGCCCACAGCCCACAATTTGTGAATCAATGTGTTATATTATTGATTCATTAATGTGTTCATCACTTTAAATCTGCATCTTAAGATGATTTTAATTACTTATATACTTACCTACTTATTAGTAGATTTATATTTTAGAGAGGAGTGGAGTAGAAGTAGAAAACAGCATAACATAGAAATACTTCAGTTACATTCCAGACAAAAAAAAGGACCCTCTAATTAAATATAGGTCAGCAGGATGGCATCAGCAATCTCTTATTTGTCTGTTTTCCTTAAAGAGAAATCATATTAGTTCACCTAATTTTTACCTGGTTTCATGTGCCCCACCTCCAGTGTGCCCTGCCCCACAGTTTGAGAACCACTGCTGTAGCCTAGTGGCATTATTGGTGAGTGTGAATGACTTTTAGAAAGGTCTGCAATCAGGCATCTTACTTTTCAAAGCTTTTGTGTTTGTTAGTTGTACTTTTTTTTTTTTTTTACATGAGGCTTTTATTTTGGTGCACGTCCTGCTGATTACGGACTCGCCTCTTCTCTTGAAGTAAAGTTACAGTACAGTGCTACACTGCAAATTAATGTGCCTATTTAACATGTGTCTAAAACAAAACTCTAACCCTAGATGGGTTGCTGGTGACCTAGTGGATGTTAAGATGTTAATCTTGCATTGGGTGACATGTTCTGATGGCACGGCTTTTATTATTGCTTCATTGATGCAAACAGCCTTGTGTTGTTTCTGCTACCAGAAGAGCAAAGAAAGCATTCAGTGTTGCAGTGTTGTAATAACATAGATTGCCGGAAATGTAGTTTCCTCACAGTATAATTGTTATTGTAATGTAACTCCACTCTCTGCAAGCTCGCACATGTATTTCTGGATCATTAGTCCAGAAATACAGGAGGTTGTGTCCTTCATTACGCAGGCACCATGGAGACAAAAATGAACTGTAGCCATATGTTTTAGTTTCACAAGCTGAGCGTGCTTTCTTGTTGATCTCCAGGTTGGAGCATCAGCATTCAGCAGCAGACGTGACCTTCACATATTCATGTATTGATAAAACAGAGCGTTGAGGTGACTCGGCTTTGTCTAAAATGGGCTATGACGACAGAATAAATCATTAAGGATATAGAGAGAGCACAACCATAGACTGAGACAGATACATGAGAGAAAATATTTAAGACTGCATCTTAACTTACCAGCCACTCTCTCTCCTCTCTTCTTAGACTGATGAAGTTTGGCTTTACCAAATTCAAAGAAAATCCCCTTAGCTTATTTGACTGTTGAAGGGTAACCTTTGGCACCTTTATAGTTTATGGTCAGCTTTTCAGTGCTGCAGGTACTCAGCCTCTTTATTATAGATTCATCCTGTTGGAATACATGCAGAATGTGCTCTAGCACTGTCCTTCACTGAAAAACACAAATCGTTTGGATTGATTGATGATTGGTCAGACCACAGGACAGTTTTCCATTTTGCCTCAGTCTATATTAAATGAACGGGATCCTGTTTCTGTTTTTTCTTCACATTTAGAGTTTTAACTTTCACTTGTCAATCCAGGATCACAGTTTTCATGTTCCTGAGCCCATGCGGTGAGTTCCACAAAACAATCATGTTTAATGCAGAAGATTACAGCCGTTCAAGCATTGGTTTTCAGCCCTGTTGAATTCTCTGAATCTTTTAATGACATAAAGTACAATAGATGATGAAATGTCCAAATTCTATCTACTCATATGAACCGATGAGACGTCCATCGTCCATCTGTCCGCAGTTCAATTTGTCCTGGATATGACTGTTTGAAAGCCTCCTTGACTTCTCAGTAGATTTTAATTCTCCGTAGTTTGTGCAACACAGCCAACCAGTAACACAAAAACTTATCACTTTCTTTCTGTACTTCACACATTACAATAACCTGTGAATTGTGATGGATTGTGAGCCTGATGAGCTACTATGTCTGCTTTTTAACTACTCTTTTGTCGCCCCCCTGATTCCTGCTGCATTCTGTTTTCATTTCTTTTTATTTACACTGTGACCCAACAGGATTTTAAATTAGAGAGTAACTAAAAGCCTTGTGACCATGAGAATAACAATATCATGTTTGATGGAACAGAAATGAAGCACAACATTACATTTATTTTATAGTAGCAGCAGACGGCCTCTTCAGTCAGTGTCCCGTGCTCTGTAACCTTTGAAAAATGACAGTGAGTTGCAGTTTAGATACAACCTGGTCCTGGTACAGTGACTTCCAGGATGGAAAGGGTTAAATATGTGATACTTTGGTTAACATAATGTTATGAGTAAGCTGTTTTTTAATGATGTTTTGGTATGTTTTCCTGTCTGTGTTGTTCCATTAAGAGCTAACAAACTCAGGATGTTTTTTTGTTTTTTTTTATTTATTAAGTTGCCGTACAGGCTGGAAATTATGCATTTACATTTATGCATTGTATGTACAGTGTCATGCCTTGGAAAGTATTTATCCCACCTTTCCTAAAACATCTATATAGCAGAGAGCTGACTCAAAATGAGTGTGGAGAAGGAGGGACAATCCTCAGGGACGGGGTGGGAATCCTTGGCCACCAGGGCAGGCCTTAGTTAAACTTATTGATATAGATCAATAGAAAAGGCCTCTTTAACCTACATTTATTGACGATTTACTAATATAATTCATATATGTGCTTTTCGGTCAAAAAACAAAAGGTTTAGTTGGAAATGTCTATAAAATGGAGATGCAAACAGACATTTAGAGAATCAAGAAATTTTTCCAATTGAAAAAAAAATCTGTGTTGTAAAAATATGAATATTTAATTAGATTTTTAACCATTAGTAATACATTTATTTCTCATTTTTAGATAAGCATCTAATGATACAGAAACATCATGAAAGTTATTTTACCTCTGTGTGTCAATATTGTTTTGCTTCTCTAAGTTAAAGTTTATCCTTTGCATAGTTTTGTTGGTAGAAGTTCATTCAGTTGCTTTTTTTTTTTAAGAGGACTTCTGTGCATATCTCAAATATACACATACTATAGGGTTGTTTTGCAACATTTTCAAAGCTGTCTGAGTTTTTATAACTTCCTCAGAGACACATCAATAGAAGTGGCCACTAATGTTCAAAGCGAGAGAGGCAGAGTAACTAGAGAAAAGTCACGCGTCCCTTTGCTGTTTTTCCCTATTGCTTTGGCACATTTCTCAAAACATTTTCAAAGTTCTCAGCTCTGAAGATGCATGTTTAGCAAGTTAAGGTAGTAACTCTCCAAAAACCTATAATACAGGTATGAAAATGAATTTTTATGTCACTGAATAAGTCATTGCAATCAAAGAGACAAATCTCTTTGACACCGTGTAAACCATAGTGGTCAAAATGTTTAGATATTTTGCCAGAATGACGGTGGACTGTGGAAATGCGTTGCTTATCTTCTTATTTCCTAAAAGTCTTGTCCTTAATGTTTTCTCAGATACTGAATACTTTATGTTTCAAACTATTATTTTTCTGAATATAGCTGATGGCTGTTGTGTATCAAAGTGAATGCTCTTCAGATGTTGATGTCAGGAGTATTACTTTGTAAAGAAAAAGTATGTAGGCTAATAACTAAAAAAAACATTTCCATCTATGGCCATGCCACTAGGAAAAACAAAATGTAGAAGTAGTAGTTGGCAGTTTGCTGGTCTGGATTCAGGTATGTGTTAACACAATGGCAAGGAGGAAAGACATCAGCAATGATCTTAGAGAAGCAAGTGTTGCTGCCCATCAATCTGGGAAAGGGTTATAAGGCCATCTCCAAATAATTTGAAGCCCATCATTCTACAGTGAGAAAGATTATTCACAAGTGGAAAACATTCAAGACAGTCACCACCCTTCCCGGGAGTGGATGTCCCAGCAAATTCACACCAAGGTCAGACTGTGATAGGAGAAACTGTTAAAACCCCAGGAGCTACATTTTAGACTCTAAGGCCTCAGTTAGCATGTTAAATGTTAAAATTCATGACAGTACAATTAGAAAAAGACTGAAAAGGTATGGCTGGTTTGGAAGGGTCATTGAGTCGACCATGAACTCCTGTGTATACCAAAGTATTCTAGGGTCAAATATGAGGCCATCTGTCTGACAGTTAAAGCTTGGCCAAAACTGGGTCATGCTACAGGACAGTGATCCTAAACACACCAGCAATTGTATGCTGCAACTATCTCCTGCACTCTTCTGGACAGTTAATCCATAAGTCCAACATGTTTTGGAGACTAAACCTTTACACTGAGAAGAAGCATTATCTTTTTTGATTGCAGAGACATATACAACCAATATTTGTGCAATTTACATTTGCTCAGATGTGCTAAAACCATCTAAAATGTCAACCATCAATGAGAAATGTGCTTCCTGTTGCACAAAAGTAACAAAATGTTGTTCTTCAACTCATTTGAGAACTGAGCTAAAGCAACTGGTAGAAACCTTAACCACTTCCCAGTAGATCGGTGTTTGTGGTGGGTTGTAGTTGCAGGCTAATCTTCTAATTAAATCTCTTTACTGCTTACATAAAAGTATGATGCCAGTGTTAATATTCACTTATTTCTTGTAGGATCCTTTAAGAGGAGAAAGAGGAAATCCATAATTGTGACGGTGATGTTGCTTATTGTCTCTGTGCTCATCCTCATCTTCGGCCTGGCAGCGACTACCAGGACACAGAACATCACAGTGGGTGGCTACTACTCAGGAGTCATCGTGAGTACTCATTCACGCCTACTTGAAGCAGCGACAGACGCAGCCCAGCAGGCCTGTTCTCTGTCAGAGCCCATGATAAGTGAAGTCAGAGTGTTTCCAGCACGCTCCTCACTGCTCACAGATTCTGACAAACCTCATTACTGAAGGTCTCTGAGCGGTAAATTTTCCCCACATTCATTATTCAGCATCACTGTCATTGCACACTGCGTGTCTCAGTCCATAATTTTTTTTCACAGTACTTGGGTTTTAGCATTCTCTCTCACGTAAAGAGTTATTCTGTACAGCTGGACATCGGTTTCACCACATTAATCAGATTCATAACTTTAATCAGTATAACGGATTAGAATTTACTTACAAAGAGAGCATCATAAGATAAAGAGAAATGAATTCTCAAATGACAACAATTATACCATTATGACAAATATAATTAATAATTCTGACTTCTGTAGAGCTTGCACTGTGCAATCAAGATTCTGAATCAAAGCTAGATAAATGCTCTTACAGCTATTTTCTCTCCTTTCAGCTGGGCTTTGGCTCTTTCCTGGGAATTATCGGCGCTCATTTGATAGAGAACAAGAGGCAGATGGTAAGAGGATTTATATTACCTCTGTGCACTGAGATCTCTTTCAGTGCTTTCTGCCCCCTCATCTCTACAGTCACTGATATTAAACTGAATATTAGTCCCAGTTACCTTACGGCAGACAAAACAGTTTGATTATTTGACAATGTGAGCAGCAGACTCACTCATCCCGAGGAGGTGCGTGTTGAGTATCTGAGAAACTATCCTGGATTTCGGGGGGGATGTAGCCTGAAATAGAAATGGGGTGTAAATGGAGGAGGACAGATGTCTGAGCAGGAATGTGGGGAAGGAAACTTCAGATGAGCGGAGCAGGAGGGAGGAGCCGGGCAGGCTCTGTCAGAGCTGAAGTGAAGAATGAGTTTGTGTTGTGACATTTTTTCCCATAATGCAACTGCGTTTGGATGCCTGGAGTTCCAGTCAGCAGGCATGTGTGTGTGATACAGCTGAATGAGCTGTGGCACATTACAACACACTCTTGTGTTATCCCTATAAAATGTTATGACACAGAAAATGTGCTGACATTATTTACAGTTTGACTAGTTAGTGAAGTTGTAACTGCGCTGGTATTTATATTGCACTATTAGCTGTATACTTTGCCCATTCATACACTGCTTTAGTATAAGTATAAGTATAAGTTAGTATAATACGCTATCAAATGTAACATTATTAGAACATAAATGTAACGTATTCACAATGTTATTTTGTGCTGTGAAGGGGCTCTGATCTTAAATTTTTACATTAGTATTACAGAATTTGAAACATTAAGCAGACTTATGGATGTTACCACTGCGTTTCCCCAACCGAGTTTTGTCTGTAAGGTAACCTTTTAAAAACTGAGTATAGTGTTCATTCAGGCAGGCCACAAAGTCAAGCTCAGCTACAGTCCCAACAGTTCACCTTATCTCAGTGCCATCCTACATTAGCTGGTGGCTCAGCTGATGCCCTTTGACACATTCAGTTGGCAAATCCCATATAGGGCACACTATTTATGCCGCTTTAACCTTCCCACAGTTGCTGTGCACTGCAAGCTGCTTTGCAACCCACCTCTACCACAGCTCTCTCTTTCATTCTCTGTCTGATTTAATCAGCGTCATATCTGTTTTCACAGATGCCTGCTCTGTTCTGTGCCTTATGCTTTCCATGTATGCCCGTGGAAGGGCAGGGAGGTCAAGTATAAATCACTGCAGATGGAAAAACAGTCTTCTTTTGTCTATAGTTGTCCTGACTGAACTGACCTGCTAAAAAATTATAAAAATATCACAGAATCTGTGGTGACGTCTCCAAATGGGTCAAAACTCCAGCAATACTTGCAGTATATAGAACAACTTCATTGCTTGACTGACACATTTTGGCTTGTGGCCTTCCTCAGGGTCGTGAAGTGATGTCTCAGTAAAAAAAAAGTAAAGGTCATATCAGTTCAGAGTAATGTAAAACTCACAGTGAGAAAATGGGAGAACAAATATGTAAGAATTAACTGTTTATTAAAAAAAAGAGCTGCCGATCATTCGTTGTGATATGGCTTCTGAAGAAAATAACATTAGCAAGGTTATTTTGCTGATTCTTAAACATATATAAGTGTCTTTAACTGAGCTTTGTCAGGTCTAATGACCTCAGCTTTAGTTTTGAGACTTCAAATGTTCAAAATGGCAAAAAGCCAATTTTACAAACTAAGAGCATGAAAGATCTGTTGCCTGATCACAAGCCTGAAAAAATTGTGATCTCATTAGAAACCCAACTGCCCTCAGGCATTCACAAAAAAATCATAATTTTTAAACTAATTTAATCCAAACTCCTCATAGGGTAAAGGTTCTCCTGTTATAAGTGCAGATTTTACTCACTTTCTAGAGTATATAGATTTTTAAAGGTGATCAAGTATGCTTTTCATTATCCTCTGACATACAGTGGGTTCAGAAAGTATTCAGACCCCCTTCACTTTTTTCAATTTTGTTATGTTGCAGCCTGATGCTACAGCTGTTTAAATTCATTTTTTTTCTCATTAATCTACACTTGGTACACCATAATGACAAACTGAAAACCAAATTTTAGGATTTTTTTGTAAATTTATTAAAAAGAAAAAACTGAAATATCAAATTTACATAAGTATTCAGACCCTTTGCTTAGTACTTAGTTGAAGCACCTTTGGCAGCAATTACAACCTCGAGTCTTTTTGGGTACGATGGAACCAGCTTTGGACACCTGGATTTTCTGCCATTCTTCTTTGCAAATCCTCTCAAGCTCATTCAGGCTGGATGGGGACTGTCAGTGGACAGCCATTTTCAGGTCTCTGCAGAGATGTTTGATAGGGTTCAAGTCAGGGCTCTGGCTGGGACACATTCACAGAGTTGTCCCAAAGCCACTCCTGTGTTGTCTTTGCTGTGTGCTTAGTGTCATTGTCTTGTTGGAAGGTGAACCTTCGGCCCAGTCTGAGGTCCTGAGCACTGTGGAACAGGTTTTCATTGAGGATACTTTGCTCCATTCAGCTTTCCCTCAACCCTGACCAGTCTCCCAGTCCCTGCTGCTGAAAAACACCCCCACAGCATGATGCTGCCACCACCATGCTTCACTGTTGGGATGGGACTATTGGGTAGGTGATGAGCAGTGCCTGGTTTCCTCCAGACATAACGTTTAGAAGGCCAAACAGTTCAATCTTGGCTTCATCAAACCAGAGAATCTTGTTCCTCACAGTCTGAGAGTCTTTCAGGTGCTTTTTTGCAAGCTCCAAGTGGACTTTCATGTGTTTTACACTGAGGAGAGGCTTCCATCTAGTCACTCTACCATAAAGCCCAGATCTGTGGAGGGCTGCAGTGATGGTTGTCCTTCTGGAACTTAGTCCCATCTCCACACAGGATCTCTGGAGCTCAGTCAGAGTGACCATCAAGTTCTTGGTCACCTCGCTCATTAAGGCCCTTCTCCCTTGCTTGCTTGGTTTGGCCGGGCGAGCAGCTCTTGGAAGAGTCCTGGTTGTGCCAAACTTCTTCCATTTGAGAATAATGGAGGCCACTGTGATCTTAGAAACCTTCAGTGCAGCAGAAATGTTTTTGTAGCCTTCCCCAGATCTGTGCATTAAAACAACCCTCTCTCTCTGAGCTCTGTAGGCAGTTCCTTTGACCTCATGGCTTGGTTTATGCTCTGATATGCATTATCAGCTGTGAGGCCTTCTATAGAGAGGTGTCTGTCTTTCCATATCATGTCCAGTCAGTTTAGTTTACCACAGGTGGACTCCAATCAAGGTGTAGAAACATCTCAGCAACAATCAAGAGAAATGGAAGGCACCTGAGCTAAATTTCAAGTGTTTTTTCAAAAGGTCTGAATACTTATGTAAATGTGATATTTCAGTTTTTTCTTTTTAATAAATTCACAAAAAATCCTAAAATTCGGTTTTCAATTTGTCGTTATGTGGTACTGAGTATAGATTAATGATAAAAAAATGAATTTAAATGACTGTAGCTTCAGGCTGCAACATAACAAAACTGAAAAAAGTGAAGGGGTCTGAATACTTTCTGAACCCAGTGACAACCTCTAATCTATCGATTCATGTTTATGGAGACACAAATTTCCCATCCTTATTGTTGTGTCCCTGAACACCACTTTTCATCTGTCCTGTTTCATATTTGTGTCCATGTACATAAAAATGCCACTTTTAAAGGGAGAAAAAGTGGTTGTGATTTCTGGATTCACCGCTCACACCAGAGACCACAGTTCGAGTCATACACCTGATGGACTTGTTTAGGTTTAGAAAAAGAGCATGGGTTGGCTCTCTTTTTTTTGGCTGCCAAGGTGATGCATCCCCTCTGAAGAGTCTGGACAACATCAGTTTCAAAGTTGTGCAGACTGTAATGAAAAAACAAAAGTGACATTTAGTGTCCATGAACAGCAACAAATAGAGTTCTTTTTCCTGAGTATTTCATATTCTTCTGTGAGACCAGGCTGTATATTGTTACAATGGTCATTTTAGCAAAGTATCAAATAATGAGGTCAGTGTATGGGAAAATGATCTCTTTAAGCCAAAAGCTCAGGCTTCAGACTGCTCTGAACATTTGGTTTCTTGCAGTTTTTTTCTGCTTTTGGATCTTTATGATATCAGAGAGAAGGGATATCCCTAATATGGTCATCTCAGGCACACAGCCCTGGCTGTGAGCACAGAAGCCCCGCCTAGCTTCTCAAACCTTCTGTGTGCAGAGGGCAGCCAATCTGCAAAAAGATGGCTTAAAGGGGGGCTATGAAACAGCTTGTTTCAGACAGTGGGTCTGGATCATGGCCTAACTGTGACTCATGCAAAGCTACTCTAGTTGAGTCCAAGAATAAACATATGGAGCTAAATAATTGCATAATAGGTCCACTTTAAGAAGTTTCAACCTATCAATCTGGATTCACTCAATTCATGTTTTCAGATCTGATTGTAGAAATCAAAGTTACCTCTAGCTGCTCAGTCTGTGGTGTCACTTCACACTCCCTCCCCACTGTGAGGTGGGGCGGCTGCAGACTGAGTGGGGTGATGTGTAACTGAATACTGGCTGTGTTTCACTGAGAAATGAAAGGCGAAGAGTTGGGTGGACGGGGTTGGGTAAAGGGTTGCAATGCGAGTGCCATGCTATACGTGACCACCAACTGGATCTAAGTGTCCTCTCATTCATGAGTACATCTACGTGCTGATTTACATAAGTAAGTGTACTGCAAATGTAATGTTGGTGTATTTCAGCTGGTTTAAAGCCGCTAGTGAAAAAAATCAAAATGGTGCTTATTAAAATCAAGTTTGTAGCCTTCTATAGAAACTAAAAAATGAAGCCGGTGCCTCTCCATCTTCTTCCACAGTTAGTGGCGTCCATTGTCTTCATCAGCTTCGGAGTGGTGGCTGCCTTCTGCTGCGCCATTGTTGATGGAGTTTTTGCGGCAAGGCACATCGTAAGTATCACAAAAGCTTATTTAACTAATCCTCCAAATTTAGATAATACTAATTCCACAGCTAATAACAAGCTTATTAATCAATGCCAGCCCCATTAAAGCTGCATTAGATGTACAGTAAAACGTAGACCCTTCTCCTCGACTTATTGTTCACATTTTTCAGGCTGGGGTAGGTGCCACACCCTTCTTGTGAGACAGATGTATTTTGTGGTAGAAGACTATTATTCTCCATGATGCAAAGGACACAAAACAACAAGTAACCACTAATGCACTCTTAAAACAATTATGCTGAAATAAGTTAGGGCAGAGTGAAAAGGGAGATCCCCATTAGCAGGTTTTCATTTACCAATAATGGTGTGAGTGAAATGGAAAATTTTCTCTCCAAAGAGGCGCACTGTTGAATGAAGCGAAATTTGGAGCTTAAATGTGAAGGAGCAACACTAATTTGACTGTTTGTTAAATTTACCTACATTTCTTAATTGTTTTAAACCACATTTTTGGCGGCAAAGGACATAATTGTTTTTTGGCGTTCCAGAAAATTAAAGGTGTAAAAATTAAGGCATCCCGAGTACAGTCATGATTTTTACCACTGATTGAACGTGTCATGTTGACAATTTGCATCTGAAGTGTTTGCAACCTGTCAAAAAGCTCTTGTTTGCATCAGACAAAAGCAAGGTCAGTTTTATTCTTATGGATTGTGTAATAAATAAAAGCTCCTCTTATCATAGTTAGCACTGAAAGACCCAGAGAATACTACAAGGTGTGATCAAGTACTAGATGTACGAGATGTACAGCTCACAGTTCTCCTGATACATTTGGATGGCTGGATTGCTTTTGTGATTATTTGCATATGTGCACTGCCGATTTCAAACTTGCGCTGAGAGCAAACATCAACTGACTGACCGGACATTCATTTCAAGGATCGTCAGTGGTGATGGATGAGAGATGGGTCTCTGACTAAGACCCAGAGATCAGTCAGAGATCTTCAGTTAAAGAGGGTCCAAGCCCTGAATATATATATAAAAAAAAACACTCCTTGTTTTCACAGAGTTATACATTGTAAATTAATTCCCAAGAGTTCCACTGTAATGTCTTAAGGAGGAACATTCGGCACAAATAACTGTGATGTATGCCGTAGTGCCATCGTGCACCTACACACAGCACACTAAATATTTTTTGATGCTCACCACCCACCCTACATGCCAGAAGTGGAGTTAAAGAGTCAGGCCAGGAATGCTAGGAGTGTTGCACTGGTGCACAAGGAGGCACCTCATATAAAATGTTTGCTGCTACATGAATATCATTGCATGGATTTGTAAACTGGATTATAATTATTTTTATTATTAAATTGTAATGATGTGTAGTAACATAAATATAACTGTTAATAATTAAATGTAAAGGTTTGCAAATTCACAACACTTACATATAGTATACACACATATACACATAGGAGCTGCCTTAATTATTCAATCAGAAAGCAGTAAGGATTTATTGATATAAGTTTAACAACATAATCTCAGTAAATATTTAAGTGTATTTCAGGAGTAAGCGACAAAGTGTGCAGGACATCTAATTG
Organism: Paratilapia polleni; assembly: GCA_015106735.1. Classification (NCBI taxonomy): domain Eukaryota; kingdom Metazoa; phylum Chordata; class Actinopteri; order Cichliformes; family Cichlidae; genus Paratilapia; species Paratilapia polleni. The sequence goes on from VUQI01015835.1 coordinate 39,114, forward strand.
TTTCCTCTGAACCCGGGTCATTCATCAGTTTTTTTTTAACTTCTTTAAAATAACTTTAATGGAAAAGAAACTTGTAAATAAACCATAAAACTCAATGGATTGGTCACTCATCATGCCCTTCATGTGAGTCTTTCACAGTAGAAATAAAAATAGATTTGAAGTCTTATTGACCCCAATAGCTTCTCATTCCCAGTACACAGCAGGTCAGCCCAAATATACATTTCCCAGAGCCATAAAATAAACTAACCCTGAGCTGTATTACCTCTGGGCGCCTGGTCACGTAGCAATAATTGGACTGAACCAGTTTAAGATTTTTTTTAATTTTTTTATCATTTAAGCACAATATCATGTTAAAAAAATGAAGCTTTTAACATGTAACACAAGGGATTATGTAAAAATGCATCAGTTTTTTGTCTGCCATATCTATCCTGTTACAATGGTGGATGTTCAAAATAATGAGGTCTGTTTGTGTACATGCAATCCCTGTAAGACAAAAGCTCAGCCTTAAGACTGCTCTAAATGCTCAATTTCTGACAGTTTTTTCTACCCTTGGTGCTGTATGATGTAAAAGAGAGGGGATATCCTTAATATGACCATGAGCACAGCAGCCCCACCCACCTGCTAATCAAATCTTTTGCTTATGAGGGGCAGCCAATCAGAAGAAAGTAGGTATAAATGGGTGAGGAAAGCTTGTTTCAGACAGTGGATTAACTGAGGCCCTGTATAAAATAGATTAGGATTGTTTTTTTAGTTTAGAATCATGCAAAACTGCTCTACTGGAGCCCAAAAGTACCAACATGGAGTTGAAAATGAGCATAATAGTCTACTTTAAAATGTCATTATTAATGTTAGTTGGTGAACAAAATAAAATGTATTCCAGCATATTCCTATTCGTCGGTTCTTGTGTCTTTTACCGTCTGTTTCTTCTGCAGGACCTCAGGCCTCTGTACGCTGGGCGCTGTGCTTATCACTCCAGTGAGACAGCGTCTGAGCGTGATGTAAGGAAGACATTTCACTCACATACAGTTTGCCATTAAGTGCTGAATTCCTCTTGAACTCCGTCAGTGTGATCATTATTTGTATACTCATGAACTGCAAAGAATCCATGCAGGCTCAAAGAGGGGACATGAAATAATTTTTGCCCTTCAGGTGCCGTGTCAGACAGCATCGCGCACATCCTGTAACCTGCGTGTGAAGAGCAACACCTGCTACTGCTGCGAACTCTACAACTGCGGGAAGTGAGTACACTGAGGGGGTCGAGCACCCGACCAAACCTCTGAATCTGTGGCTTCTCGCAACACAGTGTTTGGACTTTGGATGTGTGCTCCTGTGCCATTTTTATTTGCATTGCAGCAGTGATTGAATCAGAACAGGATGTTTCTTTTCTTTTTAACCTTTGTTTCAGAGAACATCCTCTTATGGGACTTCAGAATAAAGATGTTTTGAAAAAGTTTAGGAAATCATCCATGATTTGGAAGTAGGTCCCTTTTTTCTAGGCTAATAATGGCCAATATTGATCAACTCACTATTATTTAATGTTTGTTTTGCTTTGTTTTTAATAAAACATCATAGAAATGTGTTGTAGGGTGTCATTTCCTCTGCATGTTTGTGTCTCACCAAACATTCGTCCATGTCACTTCCCAGCTTTCTAGCAGCAACTCCTGAGTGTTTACAACCATCTTTACTGTGTCTTGTTGATATAGGTGCATCTTTAAAAACTACTAAATGCTGTCAGTGACTTTTATGACTTTATAGACTGTCTCCCTCTCTGTCCCACCCACTGGCCTAGCCGTGTCGAGTTGATTGGAGGCTACCATGAATACACAGATGTGAAAAGCTGCCAGGACGTGGTGCACCTCTACCACCTACTGTGGTCGGCTACCATCCTCAACATCGTGGCCCTCTTCCTGGGCATCATTACTGCTGCAGTGTTGGGAGGCTTCAAAGACATGGTGTGTCCACTGAATGAGTGCGTCGAAATTATCAGTAGTAGCTGATGACGGTGATTTAGGCGGCTTCTCTGTAGTCCTCTCGTGTTTGTAGGTCTGTAACTGATACATCAGTATGTTTTACTTCTTCATCAGACACCTGCTCCTGCCTCAGAGAGCACATCTGAACCAGAGGCCATCACAGCTCCACTTCCCTCAGAGCCTCCTCCGCCCACCACTTCTCTCAACTCGTATTACAACACTGCCCCCTGCCTGCCGCCTTACTCGGCCTACGACATGCAGGTACGGAGCTGCTTTAAACCTGCAGTTTTGCAGCTAGGAAGCACAGAATCAGACTTTTTTTTTTGATAATATGCATCTAAAAAGTTTCACATGTGAGATTTATGATTTATGAGAGTTGAAGATTCTTTTAGCAAGAATCCACCTGAAATAAATGAATTAAGATGACATTTACTGGAGTTGTTTGATCATGCCTATGGAAGTATTAAGCTGCAATATGTATAAAAATTGCCAGTAAATCTTAGTGTTTATCTTTCAGCACTTCCCTACCATGTCTGTGGCTCCAAGGTTCAAGCCCAATAACTCATGTTAACTACGTATATCTTTAAAAACAAGTCACAATATGCACTCACTGGACATTTCATTAGGTACACCTGTTCAACTGTTCATTAATGCAAATATCTAATCAGCCAATCACGTGGCAGCAACTCAATGCATTTAGACATGTAGACATGGTCAAGACGACCTGCTGAAGTTCAAACTGAGCATCAGAATGGGGAAGAAAGGTGATTGCTTGGTTGGTTGTTGGTGCCAGACATGCTAGTCTGAGTATTTCAGAAACTGCTGATCTACTGGGATTTTCCTGCATCTCTAAGCTTTACAGAGAATGGTCTGAAAAAGACAAAATATCCAGTGAGCAGCAGTTCTCTGGGAGAAAATGCCTTGTTGATGCCAGAGGTCAGAGGAGAATGGTCAGACTCCTTCTAGCTGATAGGAAGTCAACAGTAACTCAAATAAACCACTCATTACAACCAAAGTATGTAGAAGAGCATCTCTGAACACAACGCATCAAACCTTGAAGCAGATGGGCTACAGCAGCAGAAGACCACACCGGGTGCCACTCCTGTCAACTAAGAACAGGAAACTGAGGCTAGTCATACTGCCTAACTGAAACTAGTCAATAGAAGATTGGAAAAACATTGCCTGGTCTGATGAGTCTTGATTTCTGCCGTGACATTTGGATGACAGGGTCAGACCAACATGGAATCATGGATCTCTCCCACCTTGTATCAATGGTTCAGGCTTTCTTGGCACACTTTAAGCCCCTTAGTCCCAACTGAGCATCTTTTAAACACCACAGCCTACCTGAGTATTGTTGCTGACCATGGTCATCCCATTATGACCACAGTGTACCCATCTTCTGATGGCTGCTTCCAGCAGGATAACATGTCACAAAGCTCAAATCATCTCAAACTGGTTTCTTGAACATGATGATGAGTTCACTGTACTCAAATGGCCCCCATAGTCCCCAGATCTCAATCCAATAGAGCACCTTTGGGATGTGGTGGAACGGGAGATTTGCATCATGGAAGTGCAACCAACAAATGTGCAGCAACTGTGTGATGCTATCATGTCAATATGCACCAAAATCTGTGAGGAATGTTTCCAGCACCTTGTTGAATCTGTGCCATGAAGAATTAAGATAGTTCTGAAGACAAAACAGGGTCCAACCCAGTACTAGCAAGGTGTACCTAATAAAGTGGTCTGTGAGTGTATATATTTTCCTTTTTAATAAGGCAGCATCCTTTCCAAACACAATTTGGCTGTGTAGTTAGTAGCAAATGTTACCTAGAGTATTAGTAAATAAACAATTAAAGAAGAAAAAAAACAAAAAACAACAAAAATGTAATCCTCAATTGTTCAAATGTTTCCAGAAACAAGAGGAATATTTTGTGTCACTTAAAATATGTTCAGCTAGTTTAGGTTTAGAATCAATTGATTGACACATGAATTTGTCCTTTTAATTCCTCAGCACAGCATGAAATGTAGGAACATCACTAGTCACAAACAGTTGGCTTACACTTCTCCATCCTCGAAGCTTGAGCAAAATCCTGAATGATTCATTATATGGCACCTGAAACTTTTTCATTCTTGCTTTACTATAACTGCACCACAAATGTGCTGTAAGAACTGGAGTACAGAAGGCTCTAAAAAGAGCAGGAGTAAATCGGGCATTTGTTGTGGTCTATTTTCAGCTCTGGGTGTGCAGCGGCAGCATGTGGGAAAGATTCAAAATAAACTCCACTGTGTATTTCTTAGAGTTCTCCTTGTGCAACACTCTGGTTCACTGATGTGTTTTTAATCATTTACGGACAACAGTAAAGCTCTTCATCAAACAATTTGTGTTAGCAGGATCAAATTATTATTGGTTGTGGTGTTTTACATAGATTTAATGACAATTGGAAAAATATAAAATATCTCTAGACTTAATCCTAAAACATTTGATGCCAGCAATGAATAGCTAGAAGCAACAAGAAGTTAAATATCCTAAAATGTCTGTCTATTACATGCTTCCGTTACTTGCAGGGCTCCTACGTGTTCCCTGACTCCTCAGGCCTGTCAGACGACTCCCAGTCTGGAGCCAGCCACCTGTGGCCCACGATGATCCCTCCACGCTACTCCCCTCCTCACAACCTTCCCGACGAGAAGCCCCCACCATACAGCCCGTAGGACGGCTGCGAGAGAAGAAAACACCTTAAGCATTATCAGGTGTTTGCAAAGCTCCTCTGGGCTTTTCTTCCTTCAGAACTGTGTTGAAGAAAAGGAGGCGAGGAAGAGGAGGATGGCCACAGAACACGCTAAACTTTTGAGTTCAGCCCAACACGAGGGAGAAGGTGTTTGTCTCCCTGGGCACCACTCGCACTCTGGCCTGCACCATGTGTGTTTGTGCACATGCACATCGAGAGAGACAACCTGCTCAAAGCCAGGACTGTTTACACATCTATCTGCCTTATGCAATGTACACGGACTTCCAGTGGTGGATTTATTCTGTAAAAAAAACTTTCCTCCAGCTCATGCTTCATGTTCACCTCTCTTTAGCAGAAAATGCTTCCTTCCTCGAGTTGGACAGCAGATCCAGTACTCACTGAGAGGAGCTGGCCTGAGTGCAGCTACATGTGTCGGGTCAGTGTCGAGCTAAGTGAAAGCTTTGGCATACATCTTAAATCTGAATCAGCTAGAAAATTCCAAACTTAAAACTTGTAGGCCCAGGCTTTCATTTCTGTAGCAGTTAATAGTGTCACTGTGCATTATTACAGGCAGAGTTAGCAGCATTGGAGGTATTACATGCTCATAATGTATGTAGAGCAGTATGATATACAGTTAGGCCTAACGTATACAAACAGACCAATATTTCTATTTATCAGATCTTCACATTATGTTTAAGAATATCCTGATCAGTGTGTGGTGAACTTTGCAGAGCAGTGTTAATGAAGAAATAAGCTATTGTACCTACAGTAGTTGTTGAGGCTATACAGTTAACAGTTACACTCCAAACTTTATTTATTGTGTTTCCACTAAAAGCTGCAAAGCCTTTAAGCATTATGTATCTCTCTCTCTCTCTCTCTCTCTCTCTCTCTCGCAGTTTTTCCAAGTAGCAGTAATATCACATCTATGTCAGGAGGGTCATTCCATATAAAATCAGTCAAATCTCAGAAAGGTTCCCACCAGGACCCCCTCAGAATCCACTGTGGGTTTATTTTTTTGTACAAAAAGAAAAACAGCTGAAATCCATCTAGACTTCATGAAGCCAGAAGGTCCTTTGTGATTATTTTCCTGGCCCGGAAGAAAAGATAAGTGTTACTCTCTGTCCATCCATCCATCCATCCATTCATCCATCCATCCATCCATCCATCCAGCTTCCACTTAATTCAGTTCAGGGTCACGGTTGGCTGGAGCCTATCCCAGCAGTCATGGGGCGAGAGCACACATGCCCTGGATGGATGGATGGAACTGTGATATATCCCCTGAAATAGATGGGATATATTGATTACAGAAAAAAATGTGATTTTGGCTTTAGATCGTGAGTGGCCATAAACTTAATCTGCAGTTAACAGAGCTTAAATGTGTGTGTCAGCCCTGAGATTTTATTATGCTTGCTCTGGTACATAAGAAGTTAAGAGAATACAAATGTGGATGTGACCCTTATTATAGCACCACCCTGACCCAGCCTGTGGTGGGTTAGGGTGGTGCATTCATTAACACCACTAAAAGCACACAGAATGACAGTTTGTTTCGTCCTCCCAGAGAGCTCACCCCAAAAACAACTCCGCTTAAATGCATTTACACATAATCAAACACTGAACAGTAAATGGATATGGATAGATGAGCGTGCAATAATCAATTGATATACACATTAACACAAATATAGATTAAAAAAACATTACATGTGCACACACAAATAAACCGATTACCCTAGGACCTCTAGTAAGAAATAAAGACATCTGACTGTCTATAGATTAATTACTGTAATCATAAAAAACACAAAATTTCCTCATTTAATCCACTGTTTGCAAATAATACTTCCAATAGGCCTCCCTTTGAAGAAGTTGCCTCTCTCTTTCACCACCCATCTTCAATGGCCCAAACTCTTCAGTACCCAGCGTAGACAGCAAACACCATGTCAAGCAGCATGAAAATGCCTATATAACTGTAGGAGACCTCTCATCATCTTGTGTAAACTACATGTGTGCTGACATTCCCATTAATGATTTTTGGACTCTTTAGTGGGTCAGCACCCATTAGACTGTTTTTAAGTTGAACACACCTGCTTTTTTGTTTGCTTAAAAAAAGCGCCAAATTTCCACCCAACCTTATGAACTTCTGTTACTGTAACATTTTCATAGTATGAAGGAAACATTTCACCTGGCTTCATTAACTTTACTGAAGTTGTTGTACAAATAAAATCAGGTGGTAGCCACTCACTCATTTTCCATGGAATGACCCAGGAGCAAACGTTAGTAAGGCTGAATGTGAACGGTCAGTGCTGGATTCACTGATACGAGGAGTCAGAAACTGTAAACCTCGTCGATGTCCATGAAAACAGTCACTGTCAGCTTTAATCACTGCTTTTTATAATTTCAACAACCCATTCTCAGGAGCTGAGGAAGGGTCAGCTCCTTTTTCGTCTTGTCATTAAAACTCGTTTTGTGTAATTCACATGGCGTGCTTCTTCTTACTGAATCAGTGTTGGTTACTTCACTGGGTTGCCATAAAATTTGGCAGAAGCAGAGGAGGAACTTCTTCCACAACTTCACCTATTCTAAGATGCATGGAGCAAGGAGAAAAGTCTTATGAAGTCAAACTCCAGCAACACCTGTAATACTTGTAGTATGTACATGATTGGGTGTATTTTTTTCTGCTTCATACTGCATAATGCTGTTGATAATATTTTTTATAATATACTTTTAAAGGAACTCAGCAGAAATTGTTTTATACACAGTGGCTGGGGGTTTGATCCTGTTTTGCTTTAATTTTTCATTTTAGGCCACTGTGAGTTTGGTTTTGGTGAACAACTCTTGGGTGGTTTGCTATTAAATTTGGTACAGATGTCCCCTTTAATGATAAAATGTATTTTCAGTGCTAATGCTCTAAACTTAGTTGGTGACTATTTTAAACATTACACCTCCTTATGTCTGCATTTTCACATTTAGTTGATGTCTGGCTCCTGCTTTAGTTAAAGACAGCCTATTTCCAGCTCAGTGTTTTATTCTTGGACTCAACTAGAGTGGCTTTGCATGATTAACAGTTCAAAAAATTCATTGTCTTGGCTGGTGTCTTGGTGCTGGCCCTCAGTTCATCCTGTTTGAACGAAGCAAGAAGTTTTAACTCCCTTCCCCCTCCCTATAAGCCAGCTGTCATTTGATTTGCCACCTCTCACAAACAGAAGGGTTGAACAGCAGGCGGGTGTCTGGGATGACCTCTCTATGACATCATACAGGTCCCAGAGTAGGAAAAACTGTCTGAAGCCTGAGCTTTTGGCCCACAAGATCACTTGCACATAAGCTGACCTCATTATTTAAAACTGTAGCCATATTTAATATGAGCACCCACCACTTTAACAGTGTATGCAGTCCTGTGAAAAACTAAGTACACTCTTACTGCTTCCATAGGAATTAAGAGGGTAAATAGCAGCCAGGTGCTGCTAATCAAATGCACTTGATTAACTGATCATCAGTAAGTGTGACCACCCCTCTAAAAGCAGTGTGTTGGTCTGAAGCATTCAGATGTTAACACAATGCCACAATCTTCCCAGGAGTGGATGTCCAGGCAAATTCACACCAAGGTCAGACTGTGCAATGTTCAGAGAAACTGCAAAAAACCCAAGAGCTACATCTCAGACTCTACAGGCCTCAGTTAGCATGTTACATGTTAAAGTTCATGACAGTACAATTAGAAAAAGTCTGAACAAGTATGTCTTGTTTGGAAGTGCTGGCAGGAGAAAGCCTCTTCTCTCTACAAAGAACATGGCAGCACAGCTTAGGTTGGCAAACTTGCATCTGAACAAACCACAAGACTTCTGGAACAATGTCCTTTGGACAGATGAGACCAAAGTGGAGATGTTTGGCCATAATGCACAGCGCCACATTTGGTGAAAACTAAACACAACATATCAGCTGTCAGCACGTTGGTGGAGGGGTGATGATTTCGGCTTGTTTTGCAGCCACAGGACCCTGGGCACCTTGCAGTCATTGAGTCGACCATGAACTCCTCTGTAAACCAAAGTATTCTAGAGTCAAATGTGAGGCCTGTCTGACAGCTAAAGCTTGAACAAAATTGGTCATGGACAATGATGCCAAGCACAGCAGCAAATATACAACAGAATGGCTGAAAAAGAAAAGAATCAAGGTGTTGCAATGATCCAGTCAAAGTCCAGACCCCAACCCAGATGAAATGCTGTGGCGGGATCTTAAGAGAGTTGTGCATAAAAAAATGTCCGCAAACTTCAATGAACTGAAGCAACGTTGTAAAGAAGAGTGGGCCAAAATTCCTCCACAACGATGTGAGAGAT
>VUQI01015835.1:48173-58583 GCA_015106735.1 Paratilapia polleni
TTTTTTTTTTTTAATTTTTTTTTTTTTTTTAATTTTTTTTTTTTTTTTTTAAACAAAGACTCTGGGAAAATTAAATGTTCACCCTATTCTTCTGGAATAAAAATGAGAAATCACACCTCAGAAAACATTTTGCAGGAGCTGGACCAAAAGAAAAGAAACCTTTGTAATAAAATTTAAAGGTATATTCCTCACATAGCTGTGCTCCTGCCACACCTTTCAGAGTTCCCAAAGAAGATCCTTTTGATCAAAACTACAAGAATTGTCACACAAAATACTGTGGAGTTAGAGAAAGCACACTGCAGTGGCACAAACAGCAGATAAAAGAGCAGATGTTTAGGTAGTCCGAAAACAATTTAAAGAAACAAAAGAATAATTTATTTCCTGTCAACGAGCCCAAAATGAAGTGCAGTGCTACACAAACACAGACCATACATCACACACTGATGTTAATCTGTTTATTAAAAAGAAAACCTGGATGATGATGATGATGATGATGATGATGATGATGATGATGATGACGACATGACAAAGAACAGATTCCCGTGTTAGCACTACTTGTACTAACCAATCACTAACCTCTGATGCAATGGAAAACAGAGCTGAAAAGTTAAAACATATTACTAAAAAGTCTTCTGCCTGACTGAATGCTAAGTGCTATAGCTATGGACTGCAATAATCCCGTTTATTTCCATCCTATCATCACATTTGTAGGAGAAATATCTAGCCTTCTACATGTAGCCGGGCAGATTTTAACATTTCAAATGAAGGGAAATAATGTGACAACTGACAGAAATAAAAAAAATACATATATACAGAATGTATTTAAAGGGGACCTGTTATGCTCATTTCCAGCTCCATGTTTTTATTCTTGGACTCCACTAGAGTAGCTGTGCATGACTCAGAATTCAAAATAATCCTCATTTATATAGTGATATATCTTATACTGGGCCTTAGCCTAAAACAAGTTGATTTAGCTCCTTCCCCTTTAAGACTGTGGTTCTCAGACTGTCTGACTAGGGAGAAAATATAGAGCTGAAACAATGAATGAATGAATGAATGAATGAGCTATATTTTTGTAGAGAAAATATACAACTGTATGGTATTGCACCAACTTTTTTTATAACAAAAATTCAGCTTGGATCCTTGGATGTTAAAAATAATAGATAAAAAGATTACATACTGGCCATTTTTAATATGAGCACCCACCTTTTTAAGAGTATATATGAGACGGAAAATAATAACAGGTCCCCTTTAATAGACAAAGAACAGTTTCTTTTTCAATGCGCTACAAAAATTAAATAACTGCATACCCAGGATGACAAAATAAAAATATATTTAAGTTCATATTTAACATTCTCTTGTACAGAATTAGATTTAAATCAGAAATGGGAATGATCACTCCTGAAAATTCATCATTTCATGTGTAATGTACACAAACCTGGCTGCACATACACACACATTAAAAAAAAGTTTCATACCTCAGTTAAATAGGTAACCCCGTTTCTATTTTATTAAACAGGCTTCAGCTTAATGACATTAAATGATTAAGGGAACGTGGCCTGTAAAAAACACAGCTGAATGGAGAGAGGACATGACTCTAATGTTTGATTTGTGCTTCAGCTCCTCTAGCTGAAATGTTCTGGGTGATACAGATACAGAGCACCAGCCTAAGTTTGAGCCTCAAACAGCAATGACTTCATACTGCGAAAATTAAATGATTTTTTTTTTGTCTTTTCATTCATACAAACCCTTCATTTCTTCTGCGTTTGAACCATTTCTGTTTCTTTGCCAAGTTCATTGTAATTTATGTGAATGATATAAAAGATGATGGCTGTTAGAAAACCAGAGCAACATGAGCAAAGGTACGGTCACATTACACTATTCGCTCCATATTTTCTTCAAATATAAACACGAGTGACTGTTTCCTCTTTTGGCGCCGGCTCTGGCACATCACAGCTCGGAGCCTCCAGCAAATTTAACTGGTGTGAAGTTTCTCATCACTGTGTTACTATTACTACAATATTAGCCCACTAATTTCATCAAACGGAAAGACTAACGCGACCGTACCTTACAGCTGACACTATCGAGAATTACATGAAAATACTGTTGATGTGGAACCGAAGACAAAAAGAGGAAGGGGCACCTAAAAGGCACATATTAATGAGGAGCGGCGCTGGCTGTGCTTAGTAGTACTCCGCCGCTCCCTGTGGAGGTGTGTTTATAGTTGACTCCGGTTGCGCTCGGCTGTTCGGCGGCATGTGAGCATCGGGCTCGACGAAGATGTCGTCCCAGTTCAACATCCTGCTTTGGGTGGATGAGTGGACCGCTTCGCCGACGGAGGTTATGTGATGCACACTGCCGTCCTCAGATATAACGGGGACCCCTGGCCCATCCGTAGTCCAAGAGTACGACTTCATCTGCACCGTTTTACAGGGCAGCAGGCGGTATAAATTGTTGCCACCATCGTCTTTCTCCTTCCTCCCGCAGGGATCCTGATTGTGGACTTGCTTGCAGTGAGTTGAGAGTAACTGGTAGTTTATAAACATTTCATTGCACAACAAGCACTGGTACCTCCTCTCTCCTGTGTGGTGGATTTCATGTTTAGTTCTGTACTCAGCCAGAGCGAACACCTTGTTACAGTAGCGACACGGGTACTTCTTTTCCCACGAGTGGGTGTTAAAGTGACGGCGCAAACTCGGCAGACACACGTAGGGCCGCTTACAGACGATGCACACGTAGAAAGTCTTACCATCCATGATGAGCTCGTAGTGATCCTCGAGCTCCGTTTTCGTCTTCTTCTTGTTTGGTCCTGCCTTGGGTGACACGGGTGTTTTATCGAAGGGTTTCAAGGGTGTCGCCATAAAAGCTCTCTTCCCTTTATTGGCTTTGGAGCCTCCTTCGCCTGGATCTTCTTTCACTGGGACAATGTCATAAGTGTTTTCTCCAATATTGGCATACACTTTACAGCCTGATGAAATAGAATCGATTTCCGTAGCTGTACTGAGTGTCACAGTCTTTTTAGTTGTTATAGTAGATTTGGAAACGTTGGTTTGAACTGCCGTGCTTTTCGACATATCCGAGAGTCTTATTTTGAAGTCCCCCTGTTGAGATGAAGTAGAGACTTGCTTCTTGTGGACTCCCAATATGTCGCTGTTTTCAGAGGGCTGAGAGGCACTCGATGGCTCTGGGGTCAAACTGCTAGTTCTTGCTGGTGTTGTGGGAGCACTTCCTGAGGAAACTCTGGCAGGGGAAGACGAGTTGTTGGAGCTGCTGTCTGGACTCTGCATAGGGCTGCTGTCTGCTAAACTGGGTTTAGGGCAGGTGATGCTGGGAGGCTTTGCTGCACATAGTTTCGAGGGGGTTGTAGCTTTGTCTTCGTGCTTTGAAACCGTATGATTTGAGTCTACATTTTGGCTTGACGGGACATTTTCTGAATCTGCTTTCTCCAAATCAATGACCTCACCAGAGTCAGTCGCTCTGGTCTGAGCATCTGTTTGCGAAACAAACAGAACGTCGCTGTCTGAGTCCTCCTCATTATCTGCAGGCTTGTTCACCTGATTGAACTCCTCTGCAGATATTGAGAAGGACTCTGTGATGATGGGCATCATCTCTGTGGATGTGTCACTTTTACTTTCCGCCTCCTTAGACAAACCGGGCAGGCCTTTAACTTGTGATAATGGTGAACCCAAGTTTGCAATGAACTTGACTCCCAGTATCTGCCCAGCATTTATGAGCTCCTCGAGCATGTCGGAGCGGACCCGGACGATCTTAGAGCTGTAAATATAGTTGAGAATCTGCTCGAAGATTTCAGGTCTGATGAAGTTTAACTCAATCACTTGCCCAGCAACAGTGAACAGCTGGTGGAAATATGTACTAGAGGCAGACAGGATGGTTTTGTGCGCTCTGAACTTCTTGTCCTGTATGATAATGGTGATATCACAAAATAATCCATGACTCCGCTGCTCATTCATGTTCTTCAGCACAGCTGCTGAGTACTGTGTGTCGGTCGCAGATATCAACTTTAGACTTGGCATATCTACAGAGACAGAAAGCAAATCATAATCAAACTTCTGAATGCAAAATAATATCAAGCAATGTTTGTTTATAAAGCACTTTTCACAGAGTCAAAAGTCACAAGGTGCTAGATAAAAGCAACTGGACAACAAAACTGAAGTTTAAAGGAATAAAAAAGAAATGTAAAAAAAAGGGCACTACAGTTAAAACTAAAAGGAGGAAAGTGGAGTCCTATTGAGCTGCTGTAATTTTTTAAATATACTTTTTTTTGTCTACTTATTTAAAAATTGCCCCTTCTGTGTAATTTTTAACCTTATTAAGCCATTTTATTGTCAATTTTTATTTTATTTTACTGTCCTAGTCTACTTTATTTTATTTTACTTTATTTAAGCTATTGTGTTATAGGTTGTGTTTAATGTTTTGGCTGCTGTAACGCAGGAATCTCCCAGCTTTTTGGGTTACATAAAGTCAGTCTTGTCCTAATTATAATAAAGCACCGTGAGCTTCTACAACAAAATATGTAGTCAAAGACTTGGCTCAAATTCAATTTTGTCATTTCCTGCTTTTCCAGTTCTAACAGTCGTTTATCTGATACTACAGGAGGACAACAATACTTCAACAACTGAGGAGAAGAACCGAATAACGGCAACAGTGCAAATCACTGCACCACAGATATTAACAAATATCTCAGTACAAACAAAAGGAGTTTGATTAAACAGAACAAAATTGTGCAAAATAAAGGAAGGAGTTCAATAAGCAAAAGTCTAAATAAAATATAATAAAGTAAAAAAACTAACCTTACACATTTTAATACCAAGTAAACTGGCCAATGTTTGGGTGCAGTCATAAATATATAGATAATTGTTTTCTGAAATAATTTAAAGTTCAGGCATGTTTACTAATCTTTCATGCACATAAACAGTCACAGCACCGCACATATTATAGTTATTTTTAATTCATCTTTGTTTTCACTTTCAGTTAGTTTCCACAGGGCAGTTTGCTCGTTTTAGTTTAGTTTTTGTCTTACATGTATTACAATAAAAAGACTTGACTCACATCCCAGTGTCACTAGAGATGTGCATCAGTGCAGCCTTTAGGTGTATTATCAAAGACTAAATCTAACCCTCTATATTTTTTTTAGTTTAGTTTTAGTTAACTATAACAACGTTAGACAGCATAAATCCCTGTCTGTGCCAAACATGTCAGACATGCTAATTATGTTAGCCTGGCAACACAAACAATACCATCTCATTGGCTGACGCTAGCTAAACGTTAATTTGCTGAAATTCTTTAGCCTCTTGTGACATAGGACAGATTGAGAACTGTATTTAGCCACTCTGACAAATCTAATATTTCTGCTCAAGTGTTTATCTGCTGTTAGCTTGCTAACAAAGGTAGCGCCGTTTCCTCTTTAATGAAGGGGCACCGCGGCGGCCCGCTGTTTAGCATCCTGTTAACATCTTTCTAGTACAAGATCGGAGTGAATAGACGCCACGCGGACATTCTCTTTAACAACATCATAAAATTAATAAATGTTTACCTGCAACCTTGATGATTTGTGCCAAGAGTGAGCAGGGTCGCAGCCACCAGATTATGTTAATGAACTTGGCTACAAACAATGGCTAACAACAACAGAGCGCCTCACTGTTCATCATCAGCCACAAGGAGTCGCCGTCGTAAACCCTTAGCAGCCTCCTAATAGAAACTCTGTGGCTTTACAAGACATTTTACAAACATCACAGTAGCTTTGTAAAAATGCAAATGAATCTCTGCTCGGGGAGTTATTTCATCTGAAAACTGTTTACCTTTTACAAGCCGGTTAGCATCGAGATAACTGCCGGTTCACCCGCCTCGCTTTCAAAATAAAAGCTCACAATGATCTCAGCGAGAATAAACTGTGAATTTAAATACCTGTGGAGCACTGTTTAGGTTCAGCTTCTCTTTTTATGCCGGGAACCGGCGGTAAAATGCCGTTAAATTCTCTGTGAAGCTGATCGTATATCATCTTCCTCTTCTGCCCCTGGTACACGTTATACTTTTCCGCATGCTTTGCGTCGTAATGCTTCTTCATGTTGAACTCCTTGAATAAAACCTTCTGTTTGCAGACGAGGCAGGTCGCGGTGGTGTCCAGCTCTGTGAAAAAGTACTCCTTCGCCACTTTCTCCTCCACGGGCCTGTTCGGAGGCTCCATTTTTCTTTTAATTTGAACTATAGAAAACGACATTTCGATGTGCTGAGCTGCGCCGTCGTTTCTCTGCTGCTAAAAACCGCCCAAAATAAATGAACTCACAGGCCAGTTTGCGGAGACTGTTAGCACTAACTAACGTTGGGTTGTACAGCAGGAGAACCGATCGTGTGTTTGGTCGGTTAAAACCCGGTAGTTCCGGTGGCGTGTGAGCGCGTACGTGAAAACAGGAAGTTGGTTTTTATAGTCAAAAAATATTTTACACCAAAAAAATAAACAAATTGCAGAAAAATCTGTTACCTTCTGTCTGAATAAAGGTTATTTAATTTATTATTTCATATATATCTACATGTATGTTGTATTTTCAATTTTTTTTTATGTTTTCTACTGTTCATGTTTCTGTCCTCTACAAGGCTTTGTCAATTAAAAATAAACATAATAAATTAGGAAAATAATATGATTAACTAAAAGTAAGATAAAAAAACAACCTAGTCCAGATAAAAACACAAACTATCTGAACTGAACTAAAATTAGCTAAATAAAAATAAACACACCCTGAAAATGTTAGTTTTAGTCTTTGTTAGTCAGGTCAAGTGTTGTAATTGTAATGCCTGTTCTAAAATTATTAAATCTGTCTCTGACAAATCCCCCTCATATTATAATTAATTTAAAAAGCTAAAACTAACCCTGAAAGTAATTAAAGCTAAACTCAAACTGAACATTTATAAACAATAAAAACTATATCAAAACCAGCCAATCCACTTTGGAAACTAAACTGAATTTCAAAGAATAACTAAATAAATTAATTAATTTAATTGAATAAAAGAACTGGATGTTCTTATATTTTTTTTATTCATTTATTTTTTGTTTATTTTTTTTTCCTAAGAAGTGATGTTGTTGTAATTACTACTGTGCATTATGAATAATTTTTTTTTTTTTTTTAAATACACAAGTGATGTCAAACATCCCGCCAAAGGATTCAGTTCAGCCCTCTGAACATGTGAAAGTTATGGTGAATTCACTGATTACTCCAGGTTTTGGTGGTGCCACCAACTCAACAAGTTGTCTGAATCATAAAGTGAGAAAAATACAGGTTTTGTGCCTTTGTGATCTGTGATCTGCACATTACTATTCCTGTAGAGGGCTTTATGCATACATCCTGTGATTGGTGGGACATGCTTTTGGCTAACTGTCATTGTCGTGCACAGACATTTAGGGGGGCAGAGGCTCAAGGCGAGAAAGGGGCACATAAGCATTTATACAAAAAAATTAAACTGCACACAGTAGCTCACCTTTTACTTGCGTACATACTTACTGATCTATTTAAACTCATGCAGATGTCTATCAGATGAAAAATCAACAACTGGCAAATGCAAAATCAATATTGTACATGATAATTAAGGATTAATCTGTATTAAAATGATGTGTAATATTTAAGGTTAAAAAATGGTATAGATAAATAAGTGACTCACACTTGTAGCTGACTTTATGTGCACTCTTGGGTTCTGGACTTGCATTTCTGCACTTGTTTCTATGACTGCGTGGTAATATTTCAGTCAGGTGGTGTCGGGACATCACGCACAAACTAACTGTCATCTCTGGCTATCTCTGCTGTTTTTTCCTCACACACACTCAAGTCAGGAGATTTTGTGCATGATAAAGACTGTGATCACAGTTACGTGCGATTCCTTTCAAAACTACAACATAACTCCTCTTGTGGTTTTGTTCTTTTATTATTTGCACTTTAAAATAGATGCTTGTTTATTGTATTTTAATGTACTGTTTTGCTCTCTATTTATCCTGTGTTTTCATTTGCACATCTGGTTAAATTTGTATTTTAAGTAACGGTTTGATTTATTTTCTGTTCATCTGGATAACGGCCCAGTTTAATTATTTATTGTTTTGGGTGGGAGGGGAGAGAGAATTTTTATATTGTTGTGTTTCATGTTGAAGAACTTTGTTTCCAAAATTTAAAATCGGCATTTTTGAGGAAAATGCCCATAGAGGAGCCTCATTGTTTACTGAACTAGAGATCACTAATTTGAATTTTAGATTCATGACTCTTCTTAGTGTAACAGACTTATGAATGTATCGCCACAGATCATCTTAAGGGGTTTGTCATATGTTTAGTTTTTCACAATATATAATTTTTAATGTTATACACGATGTTAAGCGACAAAATAAAGGAGTTATACTTTCCTTCCCAGTCTTGCAAAGAACATTTGTCAAAAACATCTGGAAATACTGCCAAACGCATGAGTGGGTATGGTGGGAACTGTTTTCGTTGCGATATGACGTCGGATTCTTTTTGGGGACGGCCCAACCAGGACTTCCTGTTATTAAACGCTTTGCCTGCGTACAGTGAAGAGGTGAAACTGACTGCGACATCTTTTAAATCTCCCACTAGAGAGTGATTGAAATCAGTTACTTTCTATCCTGTCCTGTAGTAAGTCTCCTGCGGTCAGAGGACATGCCTCTGTCGGATCGGTCGAGCTCTGACGGCGGTGGGGAGTCTCGCAGCCCTCGGGCCCGTAGACCTCGGACCCGCTCCCGCAGCCGCTATCGCAGCGACAGCCGCGACCGGAGCCTGTCTCCGGACAGCTTCGGGCCCAAACTCCCGAAGCCTCGCAACCGGGAGAGGGAGCGCGAGGAACGGGAGCGTCGATTCAGAGAGGCGAGAAACATCCGACGGATCCGCATCGGAAGCCGTTCCAGATCCAGATCCAGATCCAGGTCCAGGTCCCGGTCCAGGGAGCGCCACAGCAACAGCAACAACACCAGCAACAGCCACAACCACAACAACCACTGGTCCGAGCCGCGGGATCCTCCGGGAAAACATTCAAAAGATGACTATTACTACGAGCAGCAGAGGGACGACGCTCAGAGGCAGAGACAGGAGGCTTTTATCGCCAGGTATGGAAACTCCTCCATCACTGTGAGGACTCAACAGGAGACACATTAGTGTCATCAAGCTCCGAAAGTCTGAATCCTGCTATGATTCACCCTCAGTTTTAATCACAACTGATTCATTTTCTTCTTTCAGCTAAAAGCACTGCTATACACCTCAGATTAACAGTCCTCTGGAGGTGGAGGGCTCTTTAACCTATCTGTCAACATAAAGCAGACAGCTTGATGTGATCCTCTGAATAGATGGAAGCTGTCTTCCTCTGAGTTGCTGCTGATATATATGCAGTTTGATATATTGCTTTAAAAACAGCTTTAAAAACTGTTTTGGACCAGCGCGCTGAAACCATCTGTCTTTCTGTTCCAGGCGTCTGCAGGAGAGGGAGAGGATTGGCGAGTTAGGTTGTCCTGAAGTTTGGGGATATTCGCCCAGAGTGAAAGAACCAGAGTAAGTCAAGAACTTCCTGTGGAGACAGGGTAGCTACAGGTCCTTAAAAAGGCTTAAAGTCACATTTACAGTGAAAATGGCTTAAATTCTTTGTGTCTTGGTCTTAAATGTTTTTAGTCTCATCACCGTAAGATTTTACATTTCACAATCACATCATTTTAATCCCCTCTACACATCTTTATTTTCACTTTTCATGTGACTTTCCGGTTTAAGTTTCCTCTTAAATTTGATTGAAACTGGTATTTAAAGGTCTTTGAAAGGTTGTAAACTCATTGTCCTTATGCCTGTTGGCACCCTGGGAGTGGCATTGGGTATTGTTCTGTCTTTGTTCAGGTGCCAAAAGGGTAAATTTCTTTTCTCTTTCTTTCTCCGTCAGCTCTGATGAGTTCACACCAGTTGAAGAGGACGAGAAAAACAGCAGTTCACAATCAAGCTCAGAAGGTACGCAGAGTTTGAACACAAATAAGTTACAGTGACGCAGTGTGTTGCTTGAATTTTACAAGGAACCCATCCTGTTTGTGATTAACAGAAGAGAAGAAGAAGAAAAAGAAGAAGAAGAAGAAGTCCAAGAAAAGAAAGAACAAAAAGCACTCAGAGGACAGTGAGCTGGAGTCAGATTCAGATGGTAAGATGGTCATGGTTAATCACGTTCATATATATCTGTTTTTTTTTTTTGGTTTTTTTTAATCAGATTTGTCAACTGAACTATCATCTTTTTGTGTTTTAGAAGAAGAAATAAAGAAGAAGAAAAAGAAAAAGAAGAGCAAAAAGTAAGTTCTGATATGAAGCTATGCACCAGCTCTGTTCACATGGAGACGGAGGTTTTGATTCACCAAACATCCTGTCTCCTGTCAGGTCT
>VUQI01015835.1:58603-72913 GCA_015106735.1 Paratilapia polleni
GTTACAGTGACGCAGTGTGTTGCTTGAATTTTACAAGGAACCCATCCTGTTTGTGATTAACAGAAGAGAAGAAGAAGAAAAAGAAAAAGAAAAAGAAGAGCAAAAAGTAAGTTCTGATATGAAGCTATGCACCAGCTCTGTTCACATGGAGACGGAGGTTTTGATTCACCAAACATCCTGTCTCCTGTCAGGTCTAAGAAGTCCAAGAAGAAGAAGGCAAAGAAGAGCCGGAAGGAGTCCAGTGGCGACTCCAGCAGTGAGGTATCGGAGGAGGAGGAGGAGGAGGAGGAGGAGGATGATCCCAGCGGGGTGATGTGGGTGGAGAAAACCTGCACGGATGAACACCTGGTCGGCCCCGAAGCTCCGCTCACTCACACATCTCAGAACGACCGACCTTTAGAGTGAGTCTTATGATCACATTTGTTCTTGATAAGAATTCAGACAATGCCCACTGAGGAAAACTGATTTGATTTGATCCAGCATCCGAAAACTGACAAAGAAATGACTGGGGCAGCTTGTATATTGTGAGATTTATTTGCTAAATGCCTCACAGAAAAACAAAATAGGAAAGACTGGGATAAAAAAGAAGTGATAGTAGAGTCAAAATTATTGAAGATTTTTGTCAGCTGATTGGTTCTTTCAGTCATTTTTTTTTTAGCTAAAAAAAAATAAAAATCTGTTTAATCCAGCTCATCAAATGTGACAAAACAAGACATACTCTATGAAAAAGCATTTCCTTGCCAGAGCAGATTAATTAATAATGGAAAGAATTTGTGACTCTTTGAGTAAATGTAGCTGCTTGTTTTAATAAAAGCATTTTTTTTTCTTTTGTTTTCCTCCAGTTTTGGTCATGCTCTGTTGCCAGGTGAAGGTGCTGCCATGGCGGAGTACGTGAAAGCCGGCAAACGTATCCCGAGAAGAGGAGAGATCGGTCTTACCAGCGATGAGATCGCAAACTTCGAGAAGTCTGGTTACGTCATGAGCGGCAGCAGGTACATAATATTTAGAAGGGGTTAAGAATTGTTCAATGCATTATTAAAACCTGGAAGAATAGTGGTGAACTTGGACTCCAGCGATGGAAAAGGTCATGTGGTCTGATGAGTCCAGATTTACCCTGTTCCACAGTGATGGGTGCATCAGGGTAAGAAGAGATGTGATGTGATGCACCCATCGGGCTCAGTGTCTACCGTACAAGCCTGTAGGGGCAGTGTTATGATCTGGGGTTGCTTCAGTTGGTCAGGTCTAAGTTCAGCAACATTATGTGCCTAAAAAATGAGATCAGCTGACTACCTAAATATAGTGAATGATCAGGTTTCTCCATCAGTGGATTTTCTTCTTTCCCGATGGCATATTTCACATGTACGCAGACACTTTTTAAATGCATTTAAACATATTTGTCTCCAGAAAATGATGCTCAAACCTCTGTTGTAAATGTAAGATCCATAAAGGTATCCTCATCCATTTGTTCTGGTCATATCCAGAAATAGAATTTGTGTTATTTTACCTGTTACAGAAACTAAGTCTTTTATTTGTGGCCTAAATGTGTAATTTGCAGCGGTGATCTCAGCTCTACTGTTGGAGAGACCGACCCACAGTCTGTATAATCAGTTAGACAAATTCTGGAGAATGTGGAAACCTTTTCCTTATTTTCTTCAGAAACTTTGACCTACTTGTTTTTCCCTGGAAAAAAGGAGCTGACCGCTTCAAATGTGTTTCACTTTCTTTACTAATCTCTGCACATTGTAGCATTTGCTTTAGGCTGGTTTGAATTGGGCAGATCCAGGGGAGTATTCAGCTATTTTTCTGGTAATACTGACAAATTTTTCACCCTGCAGACATCGTCGTATGGAGGCTGTGCGTCTGAGAAAGGAAAACCAGATCTACAGTGCGGACGAGAAGAGAGCTCTGGCCTCCTTCAACCAGGAGGAGAGGAGGAAGAGAGAGAGCAAGATCCTGTCGAGCTTCAGGGAGATGGTGTACAGGAAAACCAAAGGCAAGGAGGAGAAGTGAATGTCCAGTTTGTAGTCTCCTGTTACTGGACACCTTTACTCTTTGTCTGGTGACATGAGGTGTAAAGGTTTTTTTTTTTTCTCAGTTTGAGTGGAGTGTACAGTGCAAAGGTATTTTAACTGTAAAAAAAATGTCTGAAAATTATTCAGTTGTATTCTCCCTCCTTTTTACTCATCTGTTCTTTGTTCATTTCTTCTTGTACATTTCTTGAAATGCCCCTAACCAGAATGTTGAATAAACTTTCACCATCAAGTCTTTTTGTCATTTTAATATTTCTGTCTGTACTTGCCAGGAGTTCTGCTAATGATGAATGACCATAAGTGATAAACATCTCCAGTAATTCAAAACCAAAGAGGCAAAGATTAGAGAAACATCTGGAAATCTTTAAATGCAGGACCTCATCTGAGGTCCTCTGAGTGTCAGAACCATTGAAATATGGAAATTTAAAAAATAAACTAAATGACTGTACCAATTCACCTGACCCACAGGATCAGCTGATTATTTATTTATTTTTTTGGTACAATAACGTTAGCAGACTTAATGAAGCTAGGCAAAATGTTATCTTCATATTATGAATATTTGAAAGTTTTCAGCATTTTTGAGCCCCAGTAACTTCTTAAGTACAGGAAATAGCCTAAAAACTGCAACCAAGTCAGTTTTACACCCACTCCAGGTGTCACAATCTAAAGCCAAAATCTTATTACTGTTGTTACATTTGAGCATTGGTATCATTGGATATATCAGTTTTAGTAGTAAAACTGTAAAAATGTAATGCTTACAATGTAGAGTAACAGAAAGCAGCACTGGTACCCTATTATCTCTTTCTGATTATTTACTGGAGAAAAGTGCATTTTGGGTAAACCTTAAAGGGTCATATTACAACATGGGATAGGTGGCTGGTCATAGCACGTGAAAGGTCTCCTTTTTTTTTTTACCCACATTTTAGTACCAGGTTCATCTTCGAGCCTGGATTCCTTTTGTCTTTTATTATTTCAGCCATGAAATTTTCACATCTCCTGCACTTAAAGAGTTATGAGGGTTTAAAAATGCTGGAAAATATAAGGCAATTTAAAAAGCGTCAAATTCATTAGATGTGCTGAAGGTATTGTACAACAGCAATCATGTTGATGCAAGGGTCAGGTGGGAGCATTTTTTTGACCTTTGACTGATTTTATGTGGAATGCTATTTTTATTTGTTTAATATCACCTGGGCGTACACCACTAAAAGACTAAAAGAAAAAATCTGATGAAGAACACCACTGAGAAAAACTTTACAGATTAGGATTAGTCTTAATCCATGTTTAGTTGATGTGATGCTGCAGGAGGACGCATCAGAGCTAAATTTCTTAAGGTGTTGTGATATATCTCGAGTTCTGTAAATCTGCCAACATTTAAACTGAAGTAAAACATTTAACTACAACCCTTCTCTCATCTGTTACTGGTAGAAATCAACATAAGAAGATTTACACTGTGGAACAGTTTAATCAACTGTCTTAAAAGACTGAAAAAACAAACAAGTGAATGTTAAATATAATCTTTTAATGTACAACAAAGAACTTTCTTGTGGGTCTCTCCGTGTTCCTCATCAGTGGATGTTCTCAAGTCCCTGGTGAGGAAAAGAGAAAAAAAAAATAAGGATTAAAGATTTTATACATGAGCAGCTTTCACGTTCAGTTCATCTGATTATTATATTAAAATCATTTTACAGACTTTTTGTTCAACTGGATTGCGATCTAGTGACTGTGAAGTCCATAGCATATGATTCAGATCATGCCCTACTGTCATCCTGGAAGAGACCCCTCCTACCATCAGGACAGAAATGTTTCATCACTAGACAAAGATGATCCTTGAGAACAACTTCATAATGATCTGCACCCTTCCCTCTAAGCAGACAAGTGGACCCAAACATTGGGCCTCATTTACTAATATTTGTGTGGAAACATTCTTACCATGCACAAAAAATTTGATTGCATACAAAATTACCACCAGATTTATGAAACATGTGCACCAGCCTATTTTGTTCTTACTGCTGTGCGTAACAATTTGGAACCAACAGCCTTGTGCAATTGCCATACAATTTGCATACTATATGCATACTGACCCGCCCCCATTTCTCTATATAAGGAAACATGTTCACCTCGAGGTGAAGTGGAGAAAGTGGTGAGAGAGAAGCCTGTACCACTAAGGCAAACGAGAAGGAGAAACTCCGGGTGGAGAAAACTGAATAATTGTGTCCGAGGTCCAAGGAGGAAGCCAGAAGAGGCACAAAGTGTTTCCCCGGGAGTGACGACCGTTCAAAAATAAATAAATAAAAAGTAACACTCAGGCTGAAATAACAGGAGCGCTGAATATCATTTCCCCTGAGACACTCACTGTGGCTCAAGTAAAATAATGTTTGCTATCAAAGCTGATATGAAAAAGACTAACAGACTACAAGAAAAAGAAGAAAACAGGTGGAGGACAAGGAGCACGTGATCTGTCAGCCCGAGATGAGAAACTCACTGCAATCGGGGAAAAAATAAATAAATAAATAAAATCCAGATTTTCCAGCATCTGTGGGATAGTGCCAAAAATTATACTGTAAGTGACGACATCCAGAAATGACAGAAGTCATTTTTAATGAAAGATAATTTAAGATACATTAAGATGAGATAAGGGATACTGGAATATGTTTAAATTAGAAACACCTTTCCAAATTTCCAAAGGCAGCCAGGCTGTCATTTGTTCGTACACATGGTCAGAGGGACTTCTAAATTTGTTCTTAAGTACGAACAAATTCAGGTACGAAAACGTTGAGAAATCACCGATTTGTGCGTAAAACGTTCGTACGCACGATTTACGCACAGATTTGTGCGTACGCACTGTTAGTAAATGAGGTCCAATGTCCCACACAGATCCCTTTAATGCAGTGATTCCCAAATGGTGTGCCGAGACAAAGTCCAGGGGAGGCCTTGGGAGTTTGTGTCAACCAAACACTAAAACTGTCCAAAAAGTAATGAGTAAGATTTAAATTTACTGAGTACATGAAAGGGTCTGACTGATAGCGAGGAGGTAAAACAGATCGTTTTCTGGTGTGGAGCAAACTAAAACTGTAGGGGTCATGCTTGGTCCTGATGCTGCAAATGTGTTATCAGCCTTAATAATTAAAAGGAGAATTGAAAATAATTCACATGACATTTCTGTAAATATGAACACGGGTTTGCCTCCATGAAATGAGCAATGAGCAATGTTACCTGAAACAAGCCAGGAGATTTCGTCTTCGCTTTATTAGTGCAGATATACCCCGGTGTATTGTCTGTATTTGCATATACTGCGTTATATAACGACTTGCAACGTCAGAGGAAGGCTGAGAAGCAGTCCCAAGTTAAGCACTTTGCTATGTTCGGAGATCATTTGTTTTACTATTAATTATTATGGACGCACGGAGGCTAACCTTGGAGTCAAAGTAGCGTCCCGTTCCCGACACTCGCTTGTCTCTCTCCATCAGATACCACTGCCACGGAACCCGAGCGATCCTCTTCTCCTGTGGGGAAAAAAAAAAAAACACACTTTTTAACCCAGCAGTTTGGCCCACATCTCGGTCAGAGCCGCACTAGCAGGCACCCTCTGCGTCCTCACCTTTCCTCCGTTGGTGAACTTGTGGACCTGCGCGGTGGTGACACCGGGAATGATCAGACACACGGCCATGATGCCGAGCCCGGGCAGAATTTCATACCACATGATTACAACGTGTAACTGCCAGGCGACAACAAGCAACTCTGCGGACAACCAAGTTGCCCCAGAAACTACCAAATACTGTTTATTTCCCCCCGGGAGGCTAGCAAAATGTCGACCGTCCTGACCTACGTTCCGCTTCCAGGAGAAGAGAAACGCTTCCTGTTGAAGATTTTCAAAATAAAAACTTCAACTAGGGAGTAATTTTAAATCGATGACTGCAGTCGTAAATACAGCTTTCTAATAATTAAAATCACCTAACGTCTTATAATACAAACGTTTGCCAAATATGTAAATAGATGCTGTTCCATTTTACATGTGACATAAAAATACAAAAAAAAAAAAACAGACAAAAACAAACAATAAACAAAAACAAAACATAGAGCCCATGGAGGTGGTAATAATTTGATAAATGATGTTCTCTAAGGTCAAAGTGGTACATTTGCAAGAGAAAAACTCAGAGTTTTTTTTTTTTAATTTAGCTATAGTTTTATGACCTCAAAGTTGGCGTTTTAATCCTGTAAATTTACAAGGGTTTTTTCTGGGAAATTTACGGTCATCCCGGTTTTTATTTTGATTTTTTTTCTTTGATTATTTATGTTTGTTTTGTTTTGTTTTGACCTAGAAATGCCCAAATAAGAAGTTGTACTGCGGGGAAATCACACGAACTCAAAATACAACTGTGCGAGTACGAATAAGAATAATTCCAGTCAGGGACACGCGGATTAAACATAAAAAATAAAACAAATACATAAATAAAAATAAATAAATAAAATACATTCCAATTATTAAATTAATTCGGCGAGGTGCGCTTGTGTTTCTATCCACAGCGCCCCTTACTGCGGTAACACTTAATTGCAGCTCCAACCGTCAGGGAGGAAGTTCCAGTTAGTTCGTTCACTGCAAGCGGGCTAACTTGCTAAAAAGGTAAACAAGTCACCCGAATGAGATGAGACTCAATTTCGGGTCGAAGTAGCTTTTCAGCAATGAAGGAAGACAAAGAAAACACTCGACCGAAGGAGAAAAAAGTGGAGATAAAGTGTGAAGATGGAGAAAAGACGGAGAAGTCCAAGGAAAAGAAGGAGGCCATGACAAAGGTAAAACTTGCTAGCTGCGTTAGCTTGTGTTGCTATAAACCGTCAGTGGTGGATGTTGAAAATTTCATAGAATTACAGTATGTTTTTTTTTCTTTTTTTTAATGTACTAGTGTTTTATAATATCTCACGTGCATATTGATATTTTTTTATATGGGGCGTCAACTTAAGCAAACTGTTTATCAACCCCAACTTTGTTCTCCTGGTAATAATTTCACCTGTGACTCTTGTATAGATTGTGATCAGACGATTACCACCAAGTCTGACCAAAGAGGAACTGGAGGAGCAGCTGCAGCCTCTCCCAGAGGTGGACTACCTGGAGTTCTTCTCTAACGACACCAGGTGAGTTTACCTGTAAAGATGCCTCACTGTTAAAAAAAACCAAAAAGCTGTTGTCTGACTCGGGTGTTTTTTTTTCTTCTTTCAGCCTTTATCCTCACCTCTTTGCAAGGGCTTACATCAACTTCAAAAACCAAGAGGATATAGTCCTCTTCAGAGATCGCTTTGATGGATATGTATTCATTGACAACAAAGGTATGAGGAGCAGGAGATTACTGAACAAATTTAAAGATTTTTTTTTTCCCAGGAAGGAGCTGAAGTTTCATCTTTTTCCACATTTTCTTTCTGAACAGGTCAGGAGTATCCTGCCATTGTGGAGTTTGCACCTTTTCAAAAGACTGCCAAGAAAAGAAGTAAGAAAAAGGATGCAAAATCTGGAACGATTGTCGAAGGTAAATATATTTACGGCTGCAGATAAATGGATAGGTCTTTAACACCAGTCATTGTAACACAATGTATGTATGTCAGAAAACAAGATCCACTTTAAGCACAGTTTAAGAATACTTAGTGGCATGTAAAGATACATAGTAACAGTCTTAATAGAAGTATTAACGTGTTTATTCGTATCTTGTGTAATTCTTTCAGATCCTGATTACAAGAAGTTCCTTGAATATTACAACGGAGATGAAGAGAAGCTGACATCCACGCCTGAGACCCTGTTGGAGGAGATTGAAGCTAAATCAAAGGAAATCGTTGGTATGATAAACAATCAAATATTGCTGTATGTGTTTTAAAAGAGACACGTTGCAGGATGAGTAATTTTAATCATTTCCTTTCTTCAAGCTAAAAAAACAACTCCTCTGCTGGACTTCCTGAAGAACAAACAGGTAAATAAGTTCCGGTCTAGGTATGTATGCAAAGCTGCATGTTGGACGCTGGCCTCACACATCCTGTTTTAATGCTGTTTAGAGACTCAGGGAGGAGAAGAAAGAAGAGAGAAGAAGGAGGGAACTCGAGCGTAAGCGTCTGCGTGATGAGGAGCGTCGTAAGTGGAGGGAGGAGGAGAGGAGGAAACGCAAAGAGGCAGAGAAGATGAAAAAGCTTGAGAAACTGCTGGAGAAAGACAAGGACCAAGTCAAAGAAGAGCCAAAGATAAAGGTGTGTGCTGCATTTAAATGAAGCAGTTTGAAACTGTGTACAACTTTCAGTATCTTATTGTGTATTTATTTTTACTGTTGTAGCTCCTGAAGAAGCCAGACAGAGGGGATGAAGGCGAACCTGAGAAGCCGAGGGAGAAGCCCAAAAAAACAGAGAAGCTGAATAAAGAGGACCGCTCCACGGGGAGCGCTGATCATAGGAGGCGTCAGTACATTGAAAACAAGGAGGATCGAGGAAAGAAGTTAGTTGCTTCCCTCTGTTTATCATACCCATTCTGTGTCCTTTATTTATGACAGATACTCTAAAAGGTTCTCATGTAATTTCAATCATTTTTATGCAAAAAGGTGCTTTGACATCACATTTCCTACACTATTACTAGACTAATGGGTTAGTGAGGTATGTTAAGGTCAAAGTCAGACATTTTCTCTGTTTTTTAACCAGTCTGGAGCAGGGTATGTTCAAAGTTAGGGTTTAGAATCGGCAGTAAGCGCCACATTTTTTGCATATTCTTTTATGTACAGCACACTTTAAGTATGACATACGTTCTCTGTTTAAGGAATGTTTTTTATCTTCTAAACACCACTGAGGGAAGCCATTCAGTAAAGTTACAGCAGCACAAAATGTGCCGCATAGTCACAGGAATTTACCTGCATTACAGATGATTGCGCAGAAAATAAATATTTTAATGTTTTATCATAATCTGATGCCAGGTCTGTTTTATACTGCTGGAATTACAGCTGCTAAAACACAGATTCGAAAAGTGATCAGTCTGTTTGAAATCAGTAGAAATAATATCATTTTGGCCAAAAACTAATGACTAGTGTTGCCTTTTGTTGTTATATTTTTATACACTATATGGTTAAAGGTACTGGGCCACCTACACATTACACCTACAGGAGCTTTTATGACATCCCATTCTAAACCTGTAGGCATCCAAAGCTTCCACTCTTCTAGGAAGGCTTCCTACAATATTTTGGAGTGTGCCTTTGTGGAATTCTTGCCATTTCATCCAGAAGAGCATCTGTGAGCTCAGACGCTGATGTTGGACAAGAAAGTCTGTCTTGTAATCTCTGTTCTAGTTCATCCCAGAGGTGTTCGATGGGGTTGAGGTCAGGGCTCTGTGCAGGCCAGTCAAGTTCATCCACACCAAACTCATCCACTATACCTTTATGAACCCAGCTTTGTGCAACGGGGCACAGCAAACTTTACAGTTGGCACAATGCAGTCAGGCAGGTAATGTTCTTCTGGCATTCACCAAACTCAGACTCGTCTGTCAGACTGCCAGACAGAGAAGCGTGAGTCACCAGTCCACAGAATATGTTTCCACTGCTCCTGAGTCCAGTCCAGTTGTAGCGTGCCTTACGCCACTTCATCCAACACTCTGGCATTGTGCTTGGTTATGTGAGGCTTGTATGCAGCTGCTCGGCCATGGAAAGCCATGCCATGAAGCTCCCAGTGCACAGTTTTTGTGTTGACGTTAATGCCAGAAGAGGCTTGGAGCTCTGCAGTTATTGAGTCAGCAAAGCGTTGGTGACTTTTACGCACTATGCACCTCAGCACTCAGCAACCCCCCGCTCTGTAACTTTATGTGGTCTGTCACTTTGTGGCTGAGATGCTGTGGTTCCTAAACACTTCCACTTTGCAATAATACCACTTAGTGGACTATCTGGGAGGGAAGAAATTTCACAAACTGACTTTTTGCAACAGTGGCATCCTATTACAGTACCACACTGATAATGTTGCCCAAACATTGCCCAAATATGCCAGAAAGCAGCAGGTTTGTCCATGACCTGCCTGTGTGCTCTGGTTACTCGGTTGTAAAAGTGAATGTACTTCAGGATATCTCTGAATCTTGGTCTAGATCTATTTGCCATGTTTCACTGCACAACATTACAGTGTAGTGATTAGAAGTGGAAAATAACTATAAAATGAAAGCCTATAATGTCAGAAATCAAGCATAACTTTCCATTATCCTTGACACACCAATAGGCCAGTTCCTGTAAAAGAAAAACACCCGAAAAAAAAAAAAAAACTATGAAAAGTTATAGAAGTAGACTCACAAATTCATGATAGGAAACATTTAAGATTAAAAATATCACAATGGTACATATAAATATACTGCTGGTGTCATAAATGAGCTCACTCGGTCACTTGAAGGTTAAATCAGGCTTGTGCTTTATCCACAGAGGGGATGAAGACGGGCGGAAGGAGTTTAGGGAGCGTGACACAGATCGAGACAGAGAGCGCGACCGAGAGCGGGAGAAGGATAGGCGGCAGAAAGAGAAGGAGCGCCTCAAGCGACAGGACGAGGAGCGGCGGAGAAGGAGGGAACAGCAGGATGGACAGAACTCGTCCAAGAAGCGGGAGGAGGAGGGTAAAAAAGAAAAACCCTTGG
The DNA here is from genome assembly GCA_015106735.1 of Paratilapia polleni. Taxonomy (NCBI): domain Eukaryota; kingdom Metazoa; phylum Chordata; class Actinopteri; order Cichliformes; family Cichlidae; genus Paratilapia; species Paratilapia polleni. The sequence goes on from VUQI01015835.1 coordinate 69,254, forward strand.
AGAAGAAGAAGGGTGAAAACATGGCAGACTCCCCGCACGGTGAGAAGCCAGAGAAGCCTGCTAAAGAGCACAAGAAGGAGGAGGGTGGAAAAAGAGAGCGGCTACGAAATAAGGTAACGGCTCATGGTTCTCAAGTGATTTCTCACGTGATTTCATGCAGTTGTGTTTCTGAGCCAGCGCTTTCTTTGCATCAGGACCGCCCTGCTATTCAGCTGTACCAGCCGGGGGCCAGAAGCCGCAACCGGGCAGGAGGAGGAGGTGAATCCAACTCTGCTGACAGGAAACCAGATACCGAGACAAAGAAAGTGGCTGAGAAAGGAGACGACTGAGCAGATTTCTACCTGCAGCATTTTTAAGTTTGGTTAGGAGAGAGGAGACAGGCCTGTGAGGCTCAGAGCAGCAGTGTGGCATCTCAGGGCCACGAGCAGCGCTGCATCGGGGTCTCCCAGTGTCAGAGGCAGAGGAGTGATTGTGGAGCCTCTTAGTGCCTAAATGTGACCCTATGTGACCCTCTTTAGTTTTATTTGTTCAAAGAGGTACCCTTTGGAAAGAGTTTGGCTGTAGGGCACATTAGTGAAGCCAAAGCTTTCTTGGACCACGTGAACTCAAAGTGACCTTACTTCAGTATAGTTTCTCTGATGGAAAACATGTGGTAGGCACTGCAAGCTTTAGCTTTCAACTTGTCTTTCATCTAAATCTCACTCTAACTTTCTAATCAGTCAGTATGTCTACATTGTCAAGCTCTACAGGCTAGTTACTACACTCTCTTTAATGATTTTTTTTCTATTGCAGCATTGCCACTTTCAGTTTAAAGTGTACACATGGAAATTACATCTTTGGTCCAATCCCACTGTCCACCCTCATAGACATTGAGGCGGCCTCCTGACAAGTCTGTGAGGGCTTAATGATATTTATACTAAAACAAGAAAATTGATTATATGACAATTTCCCTTCGTCCCTTCTGTAAGGTAGGAGCCTGGAACACATGAGATTAGACATAAAATAATTAGACCCAAACCCACAATAATAGGAAACCTATTCTGGCTTTAAGGTTCCTGTTGATGCCATTTCAAGCCCTCGTGTACTCATACACTCACATTACTGCTGTGAGGGTTTCATGCTTAGGGCTTGGGATTGGGCCTTACTCTGCTTGGATAGCTGTACAATCCATATGTAACATAAACTGAAGGACATAATCTGTGCTCGTATTATCTGGGATCAACTGTTTTGTTCATTCATTCATTGATGGAGGAGAAACAGCCATTTCTCACTAGACTGGAATGTGGAGTTGGAGTTGAGTTGACCAACCTGTGGCCTTTCCTCTTTTTCTAATCTCAAACTGACCTTAAACATTTATCTGCGATGCTCTAATCTGAATGCAGCATGAAAACATATCACTGCTGGTGATGCTAACATACTGTAGCCTCTTTTGATGATAATAAAAGAGATCTTCACAAAGTGTGCATATCTTTTTTTTTTTTTTTTTTTTAAGGTATACACTGATCTGATATTTGGATTGGATATCTGTCCAATCCTGACTAAAGAGTCGGATATCGGTGACAACCCATCAAACAACGTTAGGCTTCTTTTCTCAAAATAAAAGCTGTGCCGTAGTCAGAGATGCAAGTTCACCACTTCTTGAATGTTGTCTAAACACTATTACATCATTACGTCATTGTTAACAATTCTTGTTTTTGTATTATTCTATTGATTAGAACAAAAGAAATAAACTAAATGTTCTTCATCAAGATAAGAAAAAAAAAACCCCTATAAGTCACAAGGGAGCCTTGAACTCATGACCTCCTGCTCCAATACTACACCTACAGAACAGTGAACACGTCACAGGTTTGTATTGATGATATCAGAGGCGATGGTTGTGACTGTGCAGACATGTTAAATTCAGCATGCGACAAATGATACAGCATTTACATGTAGGTAAACGTAAATGGCTTAAAACTTGTTTATAATAAAGAAAAACAGGTTCCGATAATATTAGTATGTGTACGTGAAGTGGACGTTCTGTAACCAAATAAGGTGTCAATCAAATGTCGTTGGATTAAAAAACAAAAGACCTGCATTTAATTTCTTCAATGCAATAATCTAATCTACAGTGTTTCTCTTGGACCTGCAACATCAGCATTTGTCCGTCTATGCTGTAGTTTTGACCCGGAATGAGGCGGTCTATTCAAATCAGTTCATGTTGGTGCGCTATTACTTCGCCATGGACACCAGCAGCCAGGAGCAGAGATAAGAGCGAAGCGGCAGCAGTTTGGAGGTATTTCACACCTGCTACACCAGCCGCTTTTCTTTGTATGTTTGCAAAAGTTTTTTTTTATTTTTTTATCTTTAAACAGTGGCTTCTTCAGACGTTGTATAAGGTAAAAGGTTTTTATTACATTTACGGCGACATAACGTGTTGTTTTCGACCCGATTCATATAATTTCAGTTCACCTGTCTCCTGTCAGCTCCTCATATGACGTGTGTGTGAGGAGGTGCAGAAAAAGGAGAAACTAGTGCAACAGTAAATGAGTCTGCAGGAGCCCAATGGCTCTCACTTTGACTTGAAACGAGACTAGAGTGAATAAGTTAGATAAATATCGCCTTTTTTTTTTTTCATTTAGTATGTATTAGTGAAATAATGAGTAAATTTATATTCTTGGATATATTTATTTGTTACCTTTTACAAGTTCTTATAGGTAAATTTAAAAAAAAAAGCCTGATGAGGCTTTGGTGCACAGTTACCGAGACTTGTGTACATGAGTAATAATAGGCTATATTGTATATATTATATTTATTAAAGCCATGTTTAAGTTTGCCCCATTTTAAGACCCTAACCCTCTCCAGGAGGGGAAGGAGAGTAACATCAATGGCCAGGTGGAAGCAGGTGAGGGCAAAAATTCTAGTCTTTTAATGGAGGAAAATAAGTCTTTAAGCACTATAAAATAAAAAGCGGGAGAAGTAAGGGAGGGCCAATGACTGCTACTCAGAACAAAGGAGTTATATTTAGCTTAGTGCATGACCTAATTAATAATTTAAATATGCAACAATAGACCTATTCTAACCCACCTAACAAAACCAAATACGCTAGTGAGAAGCACAGTAAAAGTGTGTGATGTAGAAAAGTAAAGTATGTCCCTGTCTCAAGCAGCCACAATGGAAAGCAGTACACAAATTAGTATAACACGTGCCTCAAATACGTACGCACGGTTACCTGCACAGAGAGTCAAAGTACAGGTACAACAACACAAACTAGTGAGCAGTGACAGCACAAAGAGGCATGACAGACAGGCTGCTCACACTGAATCAGCTGTTATGACTAACTGCTTAGGTGCCCTTTTAAGCAGATGGTGTAATTGTTGATGCCACAGACTGTAGAAACAGTCATTATATAAACACTTACAGTACATTAATTGGTTGGCACAGCTTGATTGGAACAGATACTAGGGCACCAGTCTAACGTACCCTATGTTCAGCCATGCGTGCGTGAGTAGAAAAAGAAAGCCATCATCAGTGGACCTCCGCTACCACGATTCACCGTGGCAAGGAGTAAATGAGGAGCCTCCATTTCAATCCGGAGGACTGATGAATGTGAATTCGCGTCAGTGTGCACCATGAGGTTTATCTAAAAAAGAAAAAAAAAAAAAAAAAAAAAAAGGACGG
>VUQI01015835.1:72933-83416 GCA_015106735.1 Paratilapia polleni
AGAGGTTATAAAAAAAAAAAAAAAAAAAAAAAAAAAAACTAGGACGGGAGAACGGAATCGTTTCAATTAGTTTGGGCCTCTCATCATCATTGACAGTATAAAGGTTTGAAACAAAACTCTTTGGTCATCATTTACCCATCTTAAATTTTCATGAAGCTGGAATCCTAATTTTACATTTGATTTTTAAATAAATTATTCATCTGTAACTGTAGGTGTGAAATGTAGGTGAGAGAAACTGAAGATAAAATATGGAGAAACAGACAAGACACACTTTACTTACTTATGGGCCTGTATAGCAATAGACTCTGGGGTGGATCTGCCCTCAAGCAAAAGCAGTTTTTTTTATTAAATGAAAAACTACGTTTGCTACAGTTTATGACTATTTGATTTTTTCCCAACAATTGTTCAGTAAACATTTAATGTCCCGATGAGCTATAAAAACCTAATTTTTTATAGAGGATTTCATTATTTCTGTCATTACAAGATAAAGGAATGTTTAATCTGATTTACAGAAAAACTCTGCTTTAATGTTCCCCAGTGTAACCATTTATAATCTGATCTAATATCAGTCTTCACTGAGAGATTATGGCTCTTTTACAGCCATAGCAGAGATGTTTTACTGACTTACTGTTAAGAGTAAGAGTTCAGTCATAGTAACTGTTCAACAAATGCAGGGCAACTTTCCAACTCTTTAAAGAATGTAAAGTTTTATCAGTAAAGGCAAACATGTTTTAAGAAATGTCTGAGCTTTTATAGAACTATCTACATGTTGGTCACCTAGGTTTTAATATTTCAGTATAATTTTGGAAGGGTGAGCCATGATCCAAAACGGATCTGTTCATAGTGGCTGGCTAAAATGATTGGATCCAAATTGGATCCCGGGCTGCCGTGGTCTGAATCCTTGATCATTATCTGTTTTGGATCCATCCCTTCGTGCAAGTGGACTCTGATTCAGACCCGGTTTGCTGATCCGTTATGGAGCCTATGGCAGGCCTTCCTTTTGACAGATCCGGTTCGGAGTCACTGCTATTTGGGTAGACCCACCGAGACTGATTTAGGGGATTTTTCGGTGTAAAAAATGTCGAGGATCAGACTTTGAATTTCAGACACTGAACCTTTAAAATGTTGTTTGCATTATTTAATGACAGAATCTAAATCCGTGAACAATCAGACTGTCTGCAGCTGCATTTAAATACTCACTTTAAAATGCATTTAGTTCCACTTTAGTCATTTCATCTCCCAAAATCCCCAAGATCCAACTGTGGCAGACATTTTCCCATCAGTGTGACTGATTACAGCACGACAAATGATTGATCATTGTGTTCTGTGTCTAAAGCTTTATACAGATATGTTTTATTTAAACAGTAAGCACAGTAAGGTAGACCTACAGTAGGCTAAATGTTTCCAGTGCAGGGAAACAGGCTGACAGTCTGACAGCTGCATTACTGTCCACAGAGTCACAGTGTTGAAAGATGGAGACTACAGATTTTATTCTGATCTGATAATAAATCTGCAATGTGATCGCCATCTCTGGCCTTACACTGATCACTGAAAGAAAATACAAGCAGTTATATTAAGTTTAAAAAAAAAAAGGCGAACTTGCGTCTAACTGGGATTTCAGTGCTTGTAAAAACTTAAAGTAGTTCAAATGAATTTGCTTCGCTGTGGACTTTGACAGTGACTTTATGAATGAGGAAATGAATCACAGTGTCATTCAGCTGGTTCAGGTGCTGCAGGAGGGGAGGAGTTTGAGGAAAACTCAGAGTTTGTTGAAGAAAGCTAGCCAGCGAGCAGATTAGGTTAGTTTAAGATAACTCTCTTTCTGGAACAGAAAACCTGGAGTGTCTCTCATCTCAGGGTTAACAAACTCAGAGTTGTCAGCTAAACCTGCTTCCTGGAACAGGGTCCTGGTGTATTCAAATCAGTTCATGTTGGTGTGCTGTTACTTCGCCACAGGCACCAGCAGCCAGGAGCAGAGATAAGAGCGAAGCGGCAGCAGTTTGGAGGTATTTCACACCTGCTACACCAGCAGCGAAAAAGCTTTCCCTTAATGTTTGCAGAAGTTTTTTTTTTTTGTTTGTTTGTTTTTTTTTTGTTTTTTGCTTAACTTCAAACTGTGGTCAAGTGAGTTGACATGACCGAAAAGCTCAGATGAGAGGATGCTTTGGCCTCTCTCTCTCATCTCATCTTCACTTTCACTTCAGCCAGAGAGGTGTTATACAAGGCAGAAGCTAGAAGGTTGTTGGCTCGGTGAAACAATTGTTGCTAAGTTTTATTATACTTATGGTAACATACTGTGGTGATTTCAACACACATCATGTTATTTCACTTCACCTGTTTTTGTTTGTTTGTTTGTTTGTTTTTGTCATATCTCACAGGAGTTTGTTTCTATCTTTCCAATTCTTTATGAACTTGTCAGTCAAGTTGTTTCTAATGATGTCACATCACTGTTTGTTTGTTTGGGGTCCCAGTTCCACCTATACAGTTTTAATAAATGCAACTATTTATTCAGTTAATGTTTTCTGTGGGTATCATACAGTATCAAGGGGGGTAGGAGTACCCTGTCAGTCAATTTAAAGAAGAAAGACTCCATTGCTGCATTCATCATCTGGATGGGGAACTTCCCAGACTGGAAGTTATCAGAATGTTGGAGACATCCACCTGAGACAGCTTCGACATGCCCTGGTCATGCCAAACATGAAAACCAGACCTGATACTGCTATACTGCAAGCCCTAATCCAAGCAGCAATGACCCTCTTGGGAATCCACCTGCTGATGTGACTGCTTGGCTGGAAAATCTACTTGAAAAAGGTGTTACCTTTGTTTTCCAAAACAAAAACAGTAAGCTAGAAACTGTTTGCTCCTCCTGCCACATGCCGGCATGCCCTAAGGCAAACTGTGTGCTATAACAGCCTGTAGTGTCTATTTAGCTTTAGTTGTTTTTAGTTGTTTCCTGTGCAACCATAGGGAGAGCTTGGTTTGCATTGCCAGCAAAAAGTCATACTTGTTCCTGGTGGGTGGTGCTCTCCGTCAGGGGTGCCCTTTGTCAGAGATTCTGTTCATAATATTTATGGACAGAATTTCTAGCCAGGGAGGAAAACTGGGAAAAAAATGCTATCTGTTAACAGACTGATCAGTATCACAGCTTTATCATTAAAACATGTCTGAATCTGACAAATGACATATTCCATTAATGTTTAGATGTAGGCAAATTTGACCTCGTTCTTTCAGCTGCAGCCCCGGTGGTGTTTAACGGTCTGAGGCCAAGTGAAGAATAAAAAATAAAAACAGAATTTAAATGTAGGCTTAGTCTTCTTCAAATTTTATACAAGGTCAACAAGTACAAATAGGTGCCCAGTTTTTGGACCATACATTAAGGCTTACAGAACAGAAAAATGCCTTAAAGCTGGAAAAAAAAAAAAAATTGAGGAATAAAGTTGCTCCTAAAAATGTATATTTCTTAATGATGCTCATCAGAGAAAGAAAGACCTTAGACGCTCTTAAAAAACTTAAAAAAAAACTCATATTATCTGAGGTCTGAGAAATCTTCCAGGTATTGTGACACTATTTTCTAGAGATCTGATTGGCCAGTAGTCGGCGATTCAAACGTGATTTTTTTAAATTTTTTTTTATCTGAAACTGTCTGGAACTACGGCATAAGCTACCGTAGTGTACCGGTGTACACCACTGGTACACTACCATGTACTGGTGGTAGTGGTAGAAATATTGGAGGGCTCTGGAAGTGGGCAGCCTTCGTAACACTGAAACCCGGGGTTAAACCTGAAGTTACCAGTAAGTCACTAATCCTGCTTCGTAGTGCAGGCCTCTGAAAAGGGGCTGTGGTAACTTTGTGGTCGTTTGGATGAAGGGTGATGAACCTCTAAAAGTATTACATGTACTGCCTCTAATGACCTGTTCGTGCCGCTCTGTTTTAGGATGTGGAATCTTTTCGTGGACGCTTATTGGTTAAAAGGCTGTGACGTCACGTCGTTCGGTCTCTTCGATCACCGCCATAGTGGGGGAAAGACTGTGGAGAAAATGGTAAATACAAAATCTACAAACATCCATGTTAGCAGGTCTCATAAACCTGCCCCGATATGTTAAATGGTTAATCAAAAAGTTAATGCTACATCAAGAATCTGAATGTTCTGTGAAAAAATGAGATACGAGCGTATTAAAAGTGCTTATTGATGCTAACCGGTACCTCTTCCTGTGGTGCCCCGCATGCTAGCAGTTAGCTTTTTTCCCTTTAGCTGTGAGCACCTTAAGAACAAGTGTAAATACTCAGCAAACATGCAGCTTTTTCTGCAAACTTTGCGTCAGTGTTGTACATGGTGCTAACACGGTGCTGTTTACTGCTTCCAGTCGTCCCACAAGACTTTCAGGATCAAGCGCTTCCTCGCTAAGAAGCAGAAACAGAACAGGCCGATTCCTCAGTGGATCAGAATGAAGACCGGTAACAAGATCAGGTGAGCTCATAATGTCTGATTTTTGCTGCACCTTGCATCTTATAAGATGTTATGCTGACAAGTGTACATGTTTCTACACTTGTACAAAGATAATATTGTCCCTAAATTCTCCCGTATTTACACTCTTGCTGAGTTGAGTCTCTCCAAAAAACAAATGTGCTGCAGTGGATTTTTATCAACTTAAAACCCCATTTTATGCAGAACAGATGATCTTTGTAGCAGTTGTCAAACAGAGTTTTCTGTAAAGTGTATGTTTACAGCATAAGATGAACTTTATTTATCCCGAAAGACAGGAAATCCTAACAACAAAATAAAATGGTAGCTTAATAAGTTAGAGTTGCTTTATAAAATAGAATATGTTACTAAAAGAAAAAATCAAGCTTAGCTAAAAAAAAATTGAAAAGGTCAAAAAGCAGAAAACACTCAAACGGTCAAAATTGAACACAGTTTAATGGATGCAGTTAAAAATTGTCTTCACATTCTTATCAAATCGTATTTTAAATGTCCCCGAAATGTGCGGCACTTTTTGGTGCGCATGACCTCGCGAGCACACACCACGACATTAATAATTAGTAACATTTGTTGTCCATGTGGGAATTCAGTTGTTTGGGGCAACTGTCAGATAAATGCAACCACAATAAAGAAGATGAAGAAGACATCACAGTTGCAGAAATTACGTACATTAGCAGCAAATTGCTGCTTAACATCACCAAGTCAAAGTACAGTGATGTACAAGGGACACACCTGATGTTACCTGGATTTGTTCAGTGGAGCTCAAGAGTGAGGTTTCAGAAGTAAAAATCCTGTTCGTATTCTCCACAGGGATTTTGATTATGAGCAATAATGTAAACAAAAAAACAAAGTAGACTTGCTACAAGCTATGACTTTGTGAAATGATGGTATGTGCTCCTGTAGAAAGCTCTAGTCTGTATGATATCAGCCTTGTCTTAACAAAAATTTGTTTTATTTGCAGTGTCACGTAAAAGAACAACTGTACCCACTATCCTAAATTGAAACAGCAATCTCTCTGATTGGCAAAGCTTGCTGTTACCATGGAAATGTTTAAACCTGTGAACACAGGTCACTTAGTGAGCACTAAAGTTCAGAAACTGCCCAGTGCGGTGATTGCAGTCAGGAGCGAAGCGCTGTACTTTATTACACACAGCACAAACTACAAAATATGTTCAAAACTGTTATTATACAGCACTACAATAATGAAAAGGCTTAAAGTGTAGAAGGTTAGAAGTCGTTCGCTGTGGAATCTGGGGTTTGAAATGCATTATGGGATGAGTAGTTCCTTCATCGTCAAAAGTAATTATATACACAGTCCTTTACATTTTGCCTCCAAAGCGGGTCCAAATCAAATTGTTTTATGGCTCTAATTCACCTCGTAGCTGGTCGGCTTGGTTCAAGCTCTGTATAAAAGGATTTTCTGAAACGTCAATGGAGAGAATGAATGAGAAAATTCACTTCTGGACTCTGAGCCCTTAAACATGGGCGGTCACTGTTGAGTTCTATAGTTATACTACAATGTATGAAAGATCTCTGTGCTGGGAATAACAAAGAAAGAAAACTCTCCGGAAATGAAAGATAGAAAAGAGCCAGTGTGTGTCTATTCTCATCACATTATAAATTAATAGCCACCCATTACTTTACAGGTGGCATCCTCACATCTCTAAACAAAAAAGAGTTAACTTGTGTTTTGAATTAATAAATTATGATAATTAGTTTAACATACTAGAGCGTTTAATCATGTCACACATCCCTGCTGCCTCTTATTGGCTATTTGTTTGTGTGCCTGCAGATGATATGAATTCACCTCTGCCTTTTAATCCAGCCACAAGGCATGCGAGTACAGAGAAGTGATTTGAATACTTTTGCATGGGGGAAGCTGAATTAATCATCAAAGAAAGACACTGTTAAAGACCTGAGCTCACAGAGAACATGAGTCTACTTGCTGTATCTAATAAACTGGATATTCCGGTTGCACTACAGAAAGTGATATGAACCGATTTGTCTTTGCATAATAAAATAAGTGACTTTAGTTTTTAGTGCAACGCTAGATTCATTTACTTGTTTTCACTTAATTGTCAGAAATAATAGAGCATAGTGCAGCCCACCCCACTGTGAATTTATCTTTGTGGAATCCATGATGTTTAGAGAGGTGTAGCTATAAACAATGTAGTTGATAGTGTTGAACTTTATTGTGTTACACTGATGAAATTCAAATGTTTATAGCACAGTTTCATCAGTGACTCACATTTAAACTTCAAAGACGTTTTTACCTTTGGTACAGTGGATTTATTGTAATGCTGTAACATTACACTGATTTTATTTTAGCTAAATTTGCCAAAGAAGAATAAAGTGAACTGTTTATCTATAATTCATGTCATAACACAAAAATGCCACATGTAGATTTTGGTGTATATAATATGTGCATTCAAGAAGAAATTTCCTTAAAAGGTGTAGAGAAGTGATTCCCAAGTGTGGGCCGCGGTCATTTAGAAGAAATACTTAAAAAAAAAAAAAAACTTAAATGTGTTAACTTGGTTTAAAATTTCTGATAAATATTTACATTTAAAAATGAAACATAATCCATCAAATAAAGCCATGGGATTTAAATATTACACATTATTTATTTTTTGACACGTTTTTTTTAATCCTAAACATATCTTATATCCTGTAAATAGTAGAAAAGGAACTTAAAAAGGAGCAGCTGTTAATGGAGAGTTAAACTCAATTAAGGAAATACTTCATCTCAGGCATTTGCAATAGTCAGAGTTGTGATTGGGTGGTCCACAGAAGATTTCCAGATTTCAAAATAGGCAGTGTGAAGGTTGTGAATGCCTGGTGTACAGGATGGCTGAATCTTAGTCAAGCTGAGTGTCTGTTTTAATGGCCCGGCAGCACCCCCGTTTCATCGCTGAGCTGTGCATGTTATCAGTAAGTGCAGAGATGCCTGACTGTCTAATTGCAGGGAGGAATCAGGAACTCCATTTCACATAAAGCAGGTCTGCAATTGCAGCACTTGATTGCAGTGGAGTGCTGTCATTAACCCTGCTGAGAGCATGTTTCTGCTGCAGAGCTCGTTCTCCTGCTCACTGTGCCAGTGATGAGGAAGCTCTGTAGCTGAACACTAATGACCGATCTGCTTTTCTGAAGGATTGGTAGCGTCTGTTTGTGTAATCACTACGGTCTGCAACGATTCCCGTGAATGCTGCAGTTACTTAGTGCCTGTAAAAATTGACAGTACTTCTAATTGTTTCTTCTCAAAGGAGGATTCGAAGTGAATAGTTTTAGATCACTGTCATCCTTTGCATTGACTTCAGTGGTGTAATATTTATTACTGCACAATATACTAGGTATGTTGTGTTCAGTTGGAGAATCTGAAACTAGACGAGCATCAAAAGACTTTGCATATTCTGAACCTGAGCCAGACATTAATTTGAATATTTCCTTGGTATCAAGCAGTCTTTACATCTTTAGTAGTAGGAGTTTCAATTTCTTTAAGCACTCTTTGACATTTCTTTCATTATTGAAGAATCTCTCACCACTGAATAGAGACAGCTAAAGCTGCTGTTTTTACATCGTTTTAATCACTTAAATTGTTGTGACAAGGAGTGCAGTTTAATATTGATCTTGGTTCAGTACTTCTAGTTATATCCAAATAAACGGATCCCTCTTTTGGTGAGGTGAATGGCTCCATATGTATTTTGAACTTAGCAGTCACATCATGTCACGCATTGGTTTAGGGAAGTCCTGCTATGAAGCCTCGAGGTGAGCGTTTTCACCCTCGCCATCTTGGTGTTTTGAAGGCTAATGTGACAAGCAAGAGATCTGACACCAAGGGACACTGCATGCTCATTGGCTAATGATTTGTGATTCTTAGCCAGTAAACATATCCTGGATAATTCTCCTGTCTGACTATAATAAGGATCATAATAGCAAAATTTCACTATGATCTTAAACTAGTAATTGAGCCCATAAAGTCATCAGGAGCGTCTTTACTGAGGTCACAGAGAAAGGGAGCAGTGGACCATTTTCCCACAGACTTCTATACAAGTGGAAGTCTTTTTGCAACCTGTCGCCGCCTTCTGGCCATTTAAAGGATTGCAGATTTAAGGCACTTGGCTTCACTTTTCAGACACTGAAGCTTCTTCCATGTTTTAGACTGAGAAATTTAAATATCCTCAGTGTAAATTTGTGAAAACTTGAGTTGCTTACCCTCAGTTTGCCCACACATAAATGATAGACAGTAAATTAGATGACCTGCTGCAGACAAATTTTAAAGAACTAAAACCAAATAAATCTTTTAAAAGGCACATTTAGCAGGAAAGCACATGGGAGGCACATTAGTAAATGTTCCACTGAGCCAGCCTGTACAATATCACATCTTTATCAGTTACACCTGTATTTTTCCTGCTATGATAAGCCAAAAGTTCCATTTATTTGCAGTTTGACAGCAAGTTTAAACATCAGTAACAGGAGATAATTTTAGCCTTTTATGTTTTTGTACAGACATTTTAATTCTTTGCACTCAGTGTTTATAAGTCTGACAGTTTCAACAGTTTGCCAACATCCGAGTCTCAGTGTTTTCCTCCTGACAGGTTTATTTTTTTGTTCTTTCATTGTAGGTACAACTCCAAGAGGAGACACTGGAGGAGGACCAAGCTCGGCCTGTAAACATGAGGGTCTGTGGATCCCAGCGTCCCTCCATCCCAACATCTGCCAGGAAGTCCAGCTGCTGGACCTGACCGCAGGGGGGGGGGGGCATGTTTTCTGGAGCAGCAGTCATTTTGTACAGATACTCTGGATATGCTCAAAATGTTCTACAATAAAAGATCTTTGATGAAACTTCAAATGCTCGGCAGTCTATTTTTTTCCCCTCAGAGTGTATTTACAGGCTGTTTTCTTAGGAAAATCAAACAGGAGGGGCCATGCTGACACAGCTCTGCAGAAAGAGAAGCCTTTACACCGAAGGGGGTTTCAGTCCGTGACCACGCAGCAAACATTTCTGGATCTGTTTCATGGAAGATTGTAGTCATTTGTAGTTTGGTGTGAATTTGAGTTCTGACTTTGTTCTTTAGCCCAAAGACTACACAGCTATTAAAGGAACTTCAACAAGCAGCAAGACAAACAATAAAATGTTGACTTTAGGAGCACTTAAGCTAGGTGGGAAAAGCTGCCACGCAAGCAGTTACTAATATTTGAGTTGACAAGCAGAACAGATGAGTCAGGGCAAGAAGCAGAAAAAGATTATGCCGTTTGAGTCCAGTCAAAGTCTGCAAAATAAGATCCACATTTCAGTATTAATCTAACCCACTCATGCCACTGAAAGCAGCTTTGTAAGGAGGAAATGTGTAGTGTAATTTTAAAGGTTTGTGTGGACATCATGAGCAACTTTAATTAATTTCAAAGGATTTAAAGTTTGCAGCAAATACCTTACAGAATTTGTGCCTCTAATTAAACCTGAATGCATGTAGAAATCAGTCTGCTTCAGTTATTTACTTGTAAACATTACTGGTGTCTTGGACGAATAGAGCAGATGCACTAACAAAGGGGAATTTTGATTATGGAAAACATTTGAGAAACTGGACATACTTGCTGCATTAACATATTTTTTTTTTAGGGTTTGAATAAACAAAATCACTTAAGACTTTCAGTGTATTTGCGACCCCTCAGAAGCTAAAGAAACACAAAAATAGTGGACAGTTTATGCCGATAATGCACATATTTGAAGGCTTGTGTCATTTCCCAGCTGGTGTTTTGCTTCCAAGAAATGAAAAGGAGGGTAGCAGCTTTTTAAAAGACCCAAACCTCCAGCCGCCCCTCGTCTTAGTCCGGTCAAAGTAGTTCACTTCCTCTGCTGCCTCCCCACCATCGACCTCGTCACATGCGGTCAAGCTCACTGCGCCAGCGCAGTTGTTGTTGGCATTCTTGTTGACATTCTGCGCACATCCCCAGCTGTGCTCTTCGTCCCAGGTCCCCAGCAGCTCCTTCATCTCCGGTGGTGC
>VUQI01015835.1:94621-109343 GCA_015106735.1 Paratilapia polleni
TAACACCCCCCCCCCCCCCCACACACACACACACACACACGCACACTCTTTCTAGAAAACAAAAATGCTAAGCAAAAAAATCATGCGAAAAAGAAAAAAATTGCCCACCCACCTGCTATTCAGACCTTCTGTTTGCAAGGGGCAGCCAGTGAGAAGAAAGTTGTCTCTTTTTGTTTAATGGCGAGTGACCTTAACACGAGAGGAGCTAAAATGGATTGCAACAAGGCCCTATATAAGATAAATAATGATTATTTTGAACTCTGAGTCATGCAAAGCTATGCAAAGCTACTCAAAGCTAGTCCCAGGATTTTGAGTTGCCTCTAAGCTAAAAATGTCTTTTAAATTCTATTTACACTTGGTAGTGGAGTGAAAATGAGTGAAAAACGGTATGCTGCTTTTGCTACCAGCATTTCCATACAATCTAGCAAAGCATTAGTACAATCCATTCAAAATATGGAATCAAAGACGATGCAGCAGAGAAACCACAGCTTTTGTTGCAAATTGTACATGCTGCTGTGTGATTCATTGTGCAACATTTCACACTAGTATTGGCATTACTGGAGGCAAAGCATGTGGTCTAAATTCTGAAGAAGGAAGCAAAAAATGTGAAGATGTGTGCCTGAAAGATAGCTACTGTGTCTGCACAGTGTTTCTGTTGTGTTATTTTTGATTTCTGCCTTTACTTGTCCTGTCATTTCCAGTTGGTCTTCATTTCTTCAAACAAGGTGCTAAATTGCAAAGAGCAGGAGAGTTTTTACCATTGTGAGCTAAACTTTGATCAGAAACATGCAGTAGGATCCTCTGTGTGCCTGTTTGTTGTATTTTAAGAGAAAATTGAAGCTTTATAAGATGTCCTACAAAAAGGGGCTAGCATGCTTGGACTGTAGGTCAGGCTGTATTGAATAAAAATAGATTTTCTTACAGAGGGAGCTCAGTATCTGAGTCATCTAACAGCCTCTAACAGTAAATGGATGTCAGAGTACATTACCTAGCAGCTACTTCTGCTGTTTTTATGGCTGTAAGCATTTGAGAGTAATATATTCTGCTTTAAGCAATATTCAATGTCTTTTTTAATCTACTCTAAAAATATTAGGCACCATTTTCTTCTTTCTGCTTGAGTTAAAAGTGTCAGAGAGAGGAACTTGAGCTGAAATGTATCAAAAGCTGATAAAATAAAAGGGTCTGTCATTGAATTTCTGTTGGTTTGGGAGCACAGTGAGTAAAATAATTGTAATTGACATGTAAGTAGAGGTGAAAAGGTCATTTTTATGTGATTTAAATGATGTAATAGTAAAATGAAGATAGTAACATGATGTATTTTGTCTTCATTGTGCAGGTGAGACGGGTCTGGGTAAGTCCACTCTGATGGACACGCTGTTCAACACCAAGTTTGAGGGAGAGCCCACCCAGCACAACCAGCCAGGAGTCACGCTCAAGTCCAACACCTATGAACTCCAGGAGAGCAACGTGCGCCTCAAACTCACTGTCGTCAACACCGTGGGCTTTGGAGACCAGATTAATAAAGAAGACAGGTAAATCAATCCTTTCAGCTGCTGTATCTTTGAGAGAGGGGAACGTGAGATCCCAGAAGTTTCCTTTTATTCGGATCTGTCTGTGGGAGCAGTATCCACCCTAGATCGTGCACATTCCTGATATACAGCACAATAACTCTGCAAGTACTTAAAGCCTCTCCACAGCTCGGGTGTCATTAAGTCCTGATCCTTCTCTCTCCATCTGAAGTAGTGTCCTCATAAGTTTCATGGTTCTAGCTTCAGAAACAAAAATCTGATTTAGATGCTTTCCTGCTTGGAATGAGAAGCAAATCACAGCTTTAGGACATGATACTTAAGCTGCTGTATACGCCCATGAGATTTTGTTACCAAACTTTAAGTCTGCTCCAAAGGGTAAGTTGAGGGAGAGGATGAGATCATGTGAACTCTATATAATGGGAGTGCTGCAATTGTTGGAAATCTCAGAGGAAGTAACATGGGGTTAAACTATCTTGCACACTGGCGGTCATGTGAACTGCTGCAGGCGGAATATCCTATACTTTGTACATAAGCTTTGTTTTTTCTCGAAGTTTATGTGTCTGTGTTCTGGGAAGGGTGGATGCCTTTTGAAGCTTCCTGTAGTCCTCAATGAATGGGGCCAACATCTTTCTCTTTTGTCCATTTTCTGTAGCATATATCATTGCAGATCAGGCTGAAATAGATATTGTATAAGTCAAATACTTAAAAATTAAGAACAGCCTCAAAAATCTGATCTGAACACTAAGTATAACTGGAAATGTCCAGTTGTTAGCACTTCTTCAATGAATACAGGCCTTGAAGGTGGATCTTTCAGCCAGACTGCCCCACCTTCTCCCCAGATGAGACAGCCAGTCCTCACAGACAACAAAAGCAATGATCAGTTTGGTCAACTTGTAGAGTTAAAAATGAATCTTGTTTATCAGGAAGTTGCTCCCACGTGCCTGACTATAGGCATTTTCACACATGCACTGCAGCCCTGAAGTTTTGTTACATTACCAAGACAAGATACATATGAGAACGCAAAGGTCTGATTCTGATCTGACTTGTTTTTTAAATGGATTTTACTCTGCTAGTTTCGTAATACATAGCATGTATAATGTCAAATTGAACCCATATGAAAACAATGCTGTGATAGTCCGAGTTCTTTCGGTACTGAGAACATGTCTGAAGCAGACAATGTCCTGTTCTCTGCTCCTTATCAGGGTTTTTTTCTGGCTCAGTATTGGCCTTTGGGAGTTGAATAAACATGGTCATTCTGCATACTATAAAGGAAATTAGTTTTGACAGAAGTCTGTCAGTTTTCCTGTTTTTTTTTCTGATCATTTGATAAACAAAAATGTCTCTTACAGTGGAGTAAATTAAACCCCTTTTAACAAATCTGACCTAAAACGTCTTTGGAGGAGCACCAAAATTCCTCTGCACAAGGAAAACCCTGCATATGAAAAATGCATATGACGTTCAGCAATACCTGAATTTACAGTATGAGTAGTGGCTTTCGCACATAATGGGTGATTCAAAGTACAATTTGTTAATGTTGAATTATATTAGTAACAACATGTCAAAAGTAAATGGTCTATGCCTTATTTACAATTTATCCATCGTGTTGTGGTACAATTTGTCCTTCTGTGTAATTATACTTTCAGGATACCTTCATGCTTTCCACAGATAACGATGACTCCATGCCGTAATGATTAGTCCCCTGGATATTAATCATTAACTATTTAGATAAGAAATTTAGCTTACAAATCTTTGTAAAGTGCTGAATATTTGCTGGTTTCAGCCGCTGAAATGTAAAGATCAATGCTTTTCTTCGTTGTATATCCTCATAACCTGAATGTCTGAATGTTGGTGGGACAAATCAAGTCATTTGCAACTGAAATCAGTATAGGAATTTCAGGTTTGTTTTTTTTTAATAGATAAAACAAACAATTGAATAATCAAGAAAATATTTACAGATTAACTCTTTCCCCCATAAAGACGACATATGTACCCTTGACAAGTTTTGACACCTCAATATATATCAGTAAAGATGTGGTTTGATGATCATTAGAATAGGTTCCGGGTTTTTTCCAAGGGTAGCCCTGGTAAGCTGTATATGGGTTACTCATAGTAGGCGTCCAAGGGGGAAAAAGTTGAAAGGTTTTGGGGTCGAACTTTATGTTTGGAGTTTGTATGTTCTCCCTGTACCTGCATGGGTTTGCTCTGAGTACTCCTTCCTTCCACAGTCCAAAGACATGCACTTTAGGTTAACTGATGATTCTAAATTGGCCGTAGGTGCGAGTGAGAATGATCGTATGCCTCTTCTTGTTGGTCCTGTGATGGACTGGCAGCCTGTCCAGGGCATACCCCGCCTTTGGGCCAGTATCAGCTGGGATAGGTTCCAGTCCCCCCATGACTGGACTGTGATAAAAATATGTTTAACCATTTTTTTAATGGGGTTTAATCTACCCATCTTAAATACATTTTTGTTTATAAAATAGCAAAAAGTAACTAGAAAAAAACCCCTGCATATGACCCAAAATTTCTGTGTATTGCTTAGTAAGTATACATAACAGGTGCTGATAAAGCAGTGTACTGACAAAAGAAAGAAATGCTCATATTTCTTCCCTGTCCTTCCTGTTTTGACAGCTACAAGTCCATTGTGGAGTTTATTGATGCCCAGTTTGAAGCATATCTACAGGAGGAGCTGAAAATCAAGCGCACGCTACACAGCTACCACGACACTCGCATCCATGCATGTCTGTACTTCATCGCTCCAACGGGACACTCGCTCAAATCCCTGGACCTTGTGACCATGAAAAAACTTGATAGCAAGGTGAGCTTCACTTCACTTAATCTGACTGTCATCTTTAGCCAGAAGCTGTTTTATATGTCAAAGTGTCCACTAGAAAATGTTTTGGGGTGTTTTCATTATATAGTTACTATGCAGTTGTTGATTTTAAACATTTAATGGTAAGGACAGTTGTGCTGCAGCTGAATGATGTTAAAGAATATCTGTTTTAATGCTTAACATGCTCTGTGTAGCTTGTCATAGAAATACTGTAGGTAAATCCTTTGGCACTGCATGAATGTCTGTGCCACTGGATCTGTGTTCTACAGTCATGGGTCATAAACCTTTTCCAGGCCATCTGCTTGAATGTAAAATGGCTCTGGTCTTGTTGCTGCGATGGTGTAGGTCAGCTGTGAAATGCAGTCTGCTCAGTGACTGAAGCCTGGGTTTTGTGAGGTCCTTTCCCTGGCAGCTTATTTGCATGGACCTCATGGCTTTTGTACAAAGAGCCAGCTTAATGTTTGCCAGAGCAGCTGTGCCCTCCAGCAAGAACTCACAACAGCACGATCCAGAGCAGAGCCTTCTCTGTTTACACGTTCACCTAGGAGTGCATTCAAACAGTGCTCTGCTGAAGTGTCCTCGAGCAAGACTTTGATTCCTCACCAGACGAAGGCATGCAGTGAGATATTTTTGTTCACATCAACCGGAGCATCCCTTGCTTTTAGTTAAAGGGGCCCACATTCAGAGAACAAAAAATCTGGGATTATGTGGGCGACATGGCACTGCAAAAATAGTTGTGTGGGAGTGAAATTTTCATTTTCTACCAGTCAGTTGTAATTCATATATGACAGTGACCCTGCCTGTTTTTTTTTTTTCCCACCTCCCTAGTTTTGCATAACTATCACTGTTTGGATAACATTTTTGTTTAAAATCATTGAGCTGGCACTTAACACCATGTTTGGACAGCTTTTAAGTGATCTGGAGCAGGAAATGAAAGCCTGCTATACACAGAGACTTGAGGGGTTTACTGTGAAGGGAGATGAGCAAGGTATGTTAAAACCTATCAAAACCTTTAATGTTTAACCTGGCTTCATCATATGGCTGGGCAGCAAACAGGTTTTGATTTAAATTGGCTGTAAAAATCATCACCCTTTCACTAATTTTTTCCCTGATTTTATTTTTTGTGTTTTCCTCTTGAATGAAACAGGCAGTATGTGATCAGTACATTTTGTGCAGAAGAAGAGTCAAATGATGCATCAAATGCCCCCTTTTTATAGCTGTATACCCAGCTAATGTGAAGAAAGCCTGTCTATATTGAGCTTGCTTCACAGTACACCCTCTTATTTGCAGAGATTGCGGATCTAGAGAAATGTTAAAGCAAGTAGTACCCTCTCGTTTTTCACATTTTGTTTTAAATTACTACTACAGTCTTTGACAATCTGTGAGTGGAAGTCATGCATAAGAAAAAGTATGTTTCATTTTATTACTAAACTATAGTAATAATATTACTTAATTCTAGCTACTGCTTCAGTATAAATTTTTTTTTTTTTTTTTTTTTAATAGATCAGCTCTCTTCTAAATTTGGGCTACAGAAGTAGGTAGAAGTGGAGAGGCTGTGAAATAAAGCTAGAATCTGCTCTATATTTAGCTGCATATCTGAAATATCTCTCTGCACCTTATTATTGTGGTAACTGCATCAAGGCTTGCCTCGTTTCTCAACTGCAGGTCAATATTATCCCAATCGTTGCCAAATCAGATGCCATCTCCAAGAGCGAGCTGGCCAAGTTCAAAATCAAAATCACCAGTGAGCTGGTCAGCAACGGAGTGCAGATCTACCAGTTCCCCACTGATGACGAATCCGTGGCTGAGATCAACTCCACCATGAATGTAAGGCTCATTTACACAGAATACGCTGCTTAATTCTAATTTCTTTTTACCAGTATAACAACATGTGATGTAGAGCCAGGGCAGGCATCATACATGTCTCCTCAGGCTGTCAGGAAGCCGCCACAGCAGGGCCAAGTGTGTTCAGCTCACTCTGCAGGAAGTCAGCAGTGTGGGAAAGGGCCTGTGTACACTTACAGATGAGCCAAGGCTCACTTAACTGTTTATTAGTCCTGATCTGTGCAAATGCCTTAACTATCTTTAACTGATTCTTTTAGACTGCTGCCTCTCTGCTCATGTTTGCACAGTCTGACCTCAACTCTGTTCTGATAAAATGTCATAAATCTTAGTGTTAGAACTGCTGCTTGGTGTCTGTGAAAATAAGATCCTAATGTTCAGGTTATGTAAATTAAAATAATAGAATAAGAATAAGTTAGTAGTAGAAGTACTTCTGGATTTTCTTGTTAATGAAAAGGTGTTTTTTGTTTTTTTGTTGTTTTTTTTGGAGAGAAGCTAAGGACAATCTGCAGAGTTCTCAGGTGTGTTAGGCGATACATCAACAGTGCTTTTCTTTATGCTTCACAGAGCCATTTGCCCTTTGCTGTGGTGGGGAGTACGGAGGAAGTCAAGATTGGGAACAAGATGGTGAAGGCCCGGCAGTACCCCTGGGGGACGGTGCAGGGTAAGCCTGGGTTACATCCTGCACAGGAAATGAGAGCATGCTCCCTCTCATCAGAGCTGCTGCAGCTACTGCCTTCCCTTATATTTCTCCTCAGCTCCAACAGCTGCTACAGACTAGTTGATAACCAGTTATATAACCTCATTTAGCTGCAGCTCTGTCACTGCCATCATACTGCACATCAGAGGAGCAGTAGCTCTTAGCTCTTATAGGAATTTTATGTCACTAATACAGTTTCAGTTCATCTTTTTTTGACTTCCATAACTGCTGAAATTATCAAATGTGTATGTATGCATGTGTGTAAATTAAGTGATTCAGCCTTATTCAATAAATACAGCTTAAATGCATTGTGATCCATGGAGATAGGGCTGCATCTTGCATGTTGCTCTAGAAAGGATTGCTAAGTAGTGACAGTATGCTTCATGTATCTTGTTTTGTCCGCTTTATACTCCTATAAAACAACAAAAAAATGCCCAGAAATCTTTATTAAAAAATAATTTGTTGTACCACATTTATTTAAATTTTAGCGTGACCCCTGTAGAAATTGTACTCTTTTTTTTTTTTAATGAAAAACAGCCACAGGGTAAACAGAGATACAGTTCCCACGTTGTTTATCCAATATTTATATAGATTACATCAAAAAAAAACCAAAGCCTAAAGTCAGCATTTCTCCTTATCGTCATTATTGCTTCATTTAAAATTCAGTGTGCTGATTATAGCCAAAACAGTGAAAGCCATACCACTGTTGTAGTGCGAATGGCCTGCAGTGTATAATATTTCTGACTGAAGGCTTTTATCAGACACTGGGTCTGTTTACCCCACACTGTCTGCATGCGTACTCACATGATGTCACATGGCCTGTGGAGGCATGCTGCTTAGTTCAGTCCAGCACCAAAATCAATAGAGAATACACAGGACATGAACACTTTTTGATACTGCCACAGTTTGTTTGATTTACATTATACTATAAATTTAGGATGCATTAAATTATTAGTTGTGATTCAGTGGCATGTGCTTTCTCCTTTACATTTACTTCAGTGTCATATTAAATAGGATGCTGTCTGATGTGTTTGGTGAAGCATGCACTAAGTCACTATGATCTGTGTCTCTCACAGTGGAAAATGAGAATCACTGTGACTTTGTGAAACTGCGGGAAATGCTGATCAGAGTGAACATGGAGGACCTGCGAGAGCAGACTCACACGCGTCATTATGAACTCTATCGCCGCTGCAAGCTGGAGGAGATGGGCTTTAAGGACACGGACCCTGACAGCAAGCCCTTCAGGTAGCAAACTGCTTTATTGCAGCTGATTTTGCCTTCATCAGCTTATTTCTACTCCCATTCTCCTATTTACATTTTGTACTGTGAGGGCCTGTAACGTGAAATTTTCATAGTATGAAGGTTAAAATCTTGAATGGCTTCATAAATGATGCTAAAGTTATTAGAAATAAATCCAAATAAATTAGCTGATTCTGGGGGTATCAGATGGGAGTCACTCACTGATTTTTCATGAAATGACCCAAGATAGCACCAGGTTAAGTTCGTCTACATCTGTTTGTGGCACACTGTACAGTTCAGTGTAGAGTGTCTGTTGCTCATATTTATTCCCTCTGTCCTTTTCCTCTGCCAGTCTGCAGGAAACATATGAAGCTAAGAGGAACGAGTTCATGGGAGAACTACAGAAGAAGGAAGAAGAAATGAGGCAAATGTTCGTCCAAAGAGTTAAAGAGAAGGAGGCTGAGCTCAAAGAAGCAGAGAAAGAGGTAAGTATCAGCAGCATAACCAGTGTTTATGTGAGCCAAACACATTTCTAACACAAAATATGTTTCTTTTGTCACATAGCTGCACGAGAAGTTTGACCGTCTGAAGAAGCTCCACCAGGAGGAGAAAAAGAAGCTGGAGGAAAAGAAGAAGTCGCTGGACGATGAGGTCAACACATTCAAACAGAAAAAGACTGCCGCAGAGCTCTTGCAGAATCAAGCCCAGCAGGCAGGGGGCTCCACCACACTCAAGAGGGACAAAGAGAGGAAAAAGTGAGTATTGTTCTTCCCCCTGTGTCTTTACCCTCACAGGTTTACTATTGGCTGTATGGCTACAGGAAATCCAAGATAATGTGAGCCTGGAGGGTGTTGACAATGCAGTGATTAAATAATTGACTTCAAGATTTTATGTCAGTACGTATTGGCAATGCCTTCTCAGTATCTCCAAGCACGCAGTGTTTTATCTGTCACCATGTCTTAATAACCCACCTTGGATTTGTATAATTTGATGCTAATCCATCTTAGATTTGTATAACTGAAAGGCTCTGGCAAATCCTTATAAGCAGACTTTCACACCGCTCTTTATTTCAGAGGAAGATGAATGTTCCAGTTTTCCCTCCATATAATAACAGAGATTGTAGTTAGCACTAAATTCCACGCTAAGAGAGCTGACCATAACTCATTACCAGCGTGGAGAAATAAGAGCAGGAGAGAGCGGGGAGGGTGATTGGTGAAAATTACTATCTGTCCTCATCTAAATAGTTGAAAAGTAGCCAACTGTCAGCAGAGATAGATGAGGGAATTCCAGTCAGAAATCATCACTCTGCAATTAAACCCTGCTTCTGGCTCACCACAAAATCAAACACTCTCAACACATGTGTGTAAACAGCTTTATGACAAGGCTGCTAATAATTACTGATGCATTAACTTGAAAATTAGTTGCTAGTAATTGTTTCAGCTGCATTGTAGAAAATATTGTGCAACAGCTAGCTATATACCAAATCCTTTGTTAATAAATCTGACATGCTGTTGTTTATACCACTAGTTTAGTGAGACTGAGACTGGCAGTGTGTGTGCACCCTGATGTGTTATTGACATTGTTGGTCCCTTCATGTTGGTAATCATCTCCTGGTTGTGTTGAAGTTGATGTGCTGGTTGGAAAAGGAAGAAGACACTTGCACTGAGAAGTTTCTTGTTACTTTATTTCCTCCCTGCTAATTTATTTTCTTCACAGCCAGTTCTTCTCTTTATGAGCTCTGCCTGGAATATTTTTCCTTCATAAACTTTGTCTGAGGGTCACTGATTAAAACTGACTAGTGGAGTCTTGGAAGTGTTAACGAATAATAATAATAATAATAATAAAGTTTTCTTCAGTCCCCAGGAGACACAGTTATTTATGATGCTTGTTGTGTTTTGAATGTGTCCTGTGAGTGCATGTGTCACCTATGTTGCATCCATAATGTTTTCCAGTTAACTCCTCCCACACTTGCTGCATGCTGCATGAGGCACCGTTTCTGGTAAGACCCCCTTCTTGAGTTACACCACCAACAGGCGTTAAAAAATATAGAACTCTGAAGCTATTGGGTCACTAAAGGAATTACAAACAAGTCATGACATAGTTTATTTCCCCAAATTTTGGGAAATTTTGGGACTCCACCGGGGCTGCCCTTTGTCACCAATTCTGTTCATAACTTTTATGGGCAGAATTTCTAGGTGTAGCCAAGTGGTGGAGGGTTTGCCTCAGGATCACCTCTCTGCTTTTTGCAGTTGATATGGTCCTTTTGGCTCCATCAGGCAGTGACCTCCATCTCACACTGGGGTGGTTCGCAACTGAGTGTGAAGTGGCAGGAATGAGAATTAGCACCTCCAAGTTTGAGACTTTGGTTCGCAGCTGGAAAAGGGTGGAGTATTCAATCCGGGTCAGGGAGGAGTTGCTGCCCCAGTTGGAGGAGTTCAAGTATCTCGGGGGGAGAGTGAATCGGGAGATTGACAGACAGATTGGTGCGGCATCGGCAGTGATGCTTTATTGGTCTGTTGTGGTGAAAAGTGAGCTGACTGTGAAAGCGAAGCTATCGATTTACCAGCTGATCTATGTTCCTACCTTCACCTATCGCCACAAGCTGTGGGTAGTGGCCAAAAGAATCTCTGGCTCTCCCTTAGAAATACAATGAGGAGCTTGGTCATTCGAAATCGAAAGGAGCCGGTTGAGGTGATTCAGGCATCTGACCAGGATGCCACTTGAGCGCCTTGTGTTTCAGGCATGTCCTCTCTATGTCTCCCCCGAGTTGGAAGAGTTGGCCGGTGAGAGGGAGAGGGAGGTCTGGGCATCTCTGCTGAGCAAGACCCAGATAAGCAGCAGAAAATGGATAGATGGAGCTCCCAAAATTTTACTTGACTTTGAAAAGGCAACATTTTAACCTTGCTGCTTTATCTGATATTTTATACATCAAACGATTAATCGATAAATAGTAAGAGTTATCATCAGATTAATCAAAAATAAAAATGAACCATTAGTGGCTGCCAAACTGTGCACCCAAATACCTCTCTGAATCTGAAAATGTAACCACAGTCAAATGAATATTTGGAAAGCTGTTAAATATCTCCTAATTTGCATGCATTTAATTTGCCCATTAAAGTTATTTAAACATGTCACAGTCTGAGAAATAGCTCATTTAGATGTACTATTTTAGAACTGCAGACTTGCAGTATTTCATGGTAACATCTGTGCTGATCATATCCTTGAGTTGGCAGTATTTACCATCCCTGCGCCAGCTTCTAAATCAGCCACTTTATTAGATCCCCACCCACCCATTTGATGTAGTGCTCCATCTGCCTCCCAAAAATCCACAACAGTCTCTTTTTTGTGGCCCTTCCCTGCCTTCACACAAAGACTCATTCAAGGCTGAACTGAGGAGTAACTGAGACTAACAGGTCACACCAGAGCAGCTAACAGCCTCAGGGCCCATCTCTGTTTATAGAGATGACATGTTTTGTTGATCAGCCACAGCCATATGATGACCCACCACCACCACCACCCTACTCCCTCTTGAGTGGATACAAAAGCCAAATCCACAGAGAGAGATGTTGTTAAGACTCCACCACTGGGGAGGGTCGAAGTGAATAAAGACATCTGTCTTGCAATCTGTAAACTCCTCAAGCATTTCAAGGCTACTAGAAAAGCTGGAAACAAGATGGTGTTTGATAAGCAAGGCATCAAGAAAGACAGTGACGCACATTGTTTGAAACTCAAGGGAAGGATAAAAACATCAAAAGAGAGAAGAAGATTTATTTAATTGTCTGATTCAAAGAAGTAGACAACTGTACTTCCATCCTCACCTCTAAACCCTGACCTTTTGAGTTGCCTTAAAAGCATGTTTTTCCTTTAAATGCCACCTGGTAACTAATGTTGATGTGATGTCACCTGTGTGAAACTGTGTGTCGTGATGATGTTTTAACTCCAAGAAAGCAATAACAGCCCTTCTCTCTTATTTCCAGCTAAGGATTCCTGTAGAAAAAGTGCTCCCTTGTGGCCATCCTGCTGTGAATGAGTTTCCATCCCCATCATCCTTTACAGTACCCCCTCCTCACCCTCACCTTACCCCATAATTCAACCCTCCACATGCCCCTCCCTGCTCTGTGGAAGACGCTGGGCATTGCTATCAGTTTGGCCTCATTTTGGGTTTTTTTTTTTTTTTAAATATTAACATACATGACTACTGTTGTGATGGGCAGAAATGTACTGAGGCTAAATGGAAACATGCATCAAACAGTGGGACTGAAGTATGAAGGATATGGACTCTGCATTGGATTCAGACCTTAGAAGAATAGGCTATCATTGATATAACACATCCATCTTAAGGTTGAGGGACAGTAGTCAACTTAGTGATTTTTACCAGCTCCATGTAACTTGCTGAAGAAAAGCACACTTTAAGTAGTTTCTGTTAAACTAATTTGTTATTAGTGTAACTTATGTTCCTTAAGTTTTCAGTTCTGGCTTATTTGTGGTTACAGTGGTAACGGGAACTGTAGTTTTATGCTATAGCAAGTGCTCATTAAGCAGCTTCTTTATTAAAAATGCAACAGAAAAGCAACTTGGGTCCGTTGTGTATCAGTTTCTGTGAGCCAAACAAACTTGTGTTGATTTAGATTTATAAGATCTGTCAAAATTTGTCTCATGTAATGTTAAAGTTGTTAGCTGGGACTAGAAATTATTCTCTCCTAGATACATTTTTGATTAACAGGCACTGTTATTATTGCATTGCATTTCCTTCACAATAAAAGCCACCATGTGTTTTCATCATACACTGTATATAGAAGATGGACGTAGACTCAGGATTTTAAAAGTGAAGCCAGTGAAAGTGAATTAAACCTGCACTTTTTAATGGCCATCGGGGGCGACTCTTCTGCTGATAAAAAGAAGTACAGCTGCATAGATATTTAATACCTCACTAAGCACTTTTCTGATGTGTTTATGGTTTAAATCGCTATTTTGTAAATTATAGTTTGTAAATTATGGTTCCATTTAGAGTAAAATAGATTAAATGAGATATACTTTAGGGCATAGCTATGTTATGATAGACAGTTTGCTACTGTATGAGCGTGCAGTGATCCTGGGTTTCTTACTACCCCTTGCTTGTACTCGTCTAGTTTCAAAAAAGCAAGATGGCAATGGCCAAAATGCTAAAGCTGAGGATTCAAAACAGGATTTTACAAACCAGTGAGTGATGTTAAAGTAGCTACGTCTCTCTTTTATATACAGTTTATAGTTTTTGGAAGTTGGGTTTTTTTTATGAGAAGACCCAACAATAGAAAAGTTGACACCTCTGGTGTAATTAGATAAAATTGTTAACATTTATACTGTATTACAAACATACAAACAAACATGTCTTGCTGTGTGTGGAAGCAGTTTGAATGGTGAGAAAGGTGCTTCCTGGCACTGTAAATTAATTACAGAATGTAAATATAGTAAATGCTGGAAATTTGTTTTGTTTTAAAATAGTACCTTAAGGATTGTGACTTTAAAATCCCCTCTTATTTCCTCAGGCATTTAAACAAATAAAATTAAAGTGGAGATTTACTTTCTTAATGTCCCTTTGCTGATGTTGTTTCACTTTAGCCTCATGCATGAGTAGATGTGAGCCTAATCTCTTTGCCACTTTTCCCATACCTCATTCGTTGTCATGTGTTATGTGCATACTTGTATTAGCTTTCACATTTGCACTTTTCATGTTTTATACCCCAATGTGATGTTTTTTTTTTTCCATACTATATATTAATGTTGTCAGTGCAATTGTAACTTTCTTTTTTTATTGTTCTTATTATGAAGGCACATTTTAAAAGTCGGTCGTGATGTCCATTGTCCTGCAGGGACCAGTGTTATTTGTATCAGTGTTACGCATATCAAAAAAATCTTAAAAGAAAATAAAGGCCAATTTTTCACCAAATGTTACACCTGTGGCCGTAATCATTGTGTATGACAAATATTGCTTTATGTTAGGAAATGAAGTGAAGGTTTATTGAATAAATGGATGAAGTAGGTATGTTTAATTTGTGAGAGTTAGAGGTTCAGATGATTATTAGGGGCTTGCAGTGAATAAATGTTAAAGCCAATAAGTGGTACTTGGATGAGGTCACTTCCCGGCTTGTATCCCAGTTTTGGTTAATGATTCTTATTGCAAAAAAATCTTCAGATGTTTATTTCATGACTCTCAGATCCTCCAGGCATCTGCTGAACTCAGTTATACTTTATTTTTCCACCACTTCAAGGTTCAGGGTTGCTTTTATCACCTGATGAAAGAGAGAATTGTCTTGGATTGAAAATACTGCTGCTTTAACGCACTTGATTCCACATGATACCAGGGTCAAAATACTTCATCAGAAGATCCATTCCCTCCTCGCAATCCTCAGCTCACTGGTCTGTGTGGTTTCACTTTCCTTTGCAGTAATCCCTGGCTCTGCACTGAGTAGGTCCTCAGCCCTCAAGCTTTGCTAAGAGACCAGCCTTTGTGGGTACTGAGTACCTCAAATGTGACCAGAGGCTCTGTGGACCCCGTCCCTGCAGGGTTTTTTTTTTTTTTTTTTTTTCATTTCCTCGTCGTTT
>VUQI01015835.1:109363-137064 GCA_015106735.1 Paratilapia polleni
TTATCATTACCTGCTCTGCTATAACGTGTTAACATGTATGTGCTTCAATGCTGCTTTAAACTCACCTTGGGCAACCTAATCCACAATATATTGCCTCATCTTATGCTTATATGTGTACTGTTTTTGTTTGTTTGTTTTGTTGTTGTTGTTGTTGTGACTAACACCTTTTCCACTTCAGTTGTGATGGAGAAGACAGGCACTTATTTATTTACATTTTTGTGCACCTGAATGACCACAGATAAGACGTGGGATCGTAACACAACCTGTACATTTACTTCACTGTTTAAAGATTGTGGAGTGGACACAATATAAGCTGATGTTTTATCTCTGTAGTGTATGGTTTGAATGACTATGATCACTGGGATTTTACCACCCTAAATTTCCTAATAATGAATCCTTAAGGTATTCTCCTCTTGATATTAGACTCACTTCTGAATCTTTTATTTTGTAAGCGTTTCTGCTTTGCCTTTGTCTCTCTAACTGCTGGCTCTTTTCTTTTTGTCTCTTTAGCTTCTTTTAATCTGTCTTGACCACCTGAAGAGGGGATTGCAGCTTCAGCAAGAACTAAGCACCCTTTACCTCTTCCCGTTTTTCTCGCTGTATCAACCTTTTACTCTCCCCATCGCATCTCCTTTTGTTGAATATGGCCTTAATGTGGACTCGCATGGTATTTCTGACCACCTAAAGATGCTCTAAATCCGGGCAGGTCAGGAACCGGGCACAATTTAAATCTGCTGTTATGTCTTAATGTACATAGAGAGACTCTTGTAGTTCATAGAAGTCATTGGGTGGGGTTCACACACTTTTAGGACTCACAAGTGAAATCATTATTTGATCTTTAGTTGAAATAAAATTACTGTGACCTGCACTATGCACTCATCTGTTCAAGAGAATTCTCAATACAAGCGCATTAGGATAAAATGATAATGACTCATCGAGGCTTGCTTTTAAACAAATGAACAAAAGCTCTTAATGCACCATGTGTGATGTGTTAAAGAGGTACAGTATAATGAGGAGGGATGTTTTTCTTTTGAAGAACTCCCTTGTTTTCTGCACATCAAAATTGAAAAAGAGTCATAATCACACAAAAACCAAAGCAATGTTTATGGTGCCCATGTTTACATGTCACTGCTAAATACCATGGAGGTCACATGTCATGGCCTTTTACTACACATTGTGCTTTAATATTCACCAGCCTATGCTATATTTTGCATGCATCTTTTTTTTTTTTTATTTTAATTTTCATTACTGCGGTGATCTTTGACCTGTTTGTTTTTAACCCCTAAATAACACAGTTTTGCAATCTGTTTCCTTCATTGCTGTTTTCTTCAAAACGGTGCGTATAATTCATGTATATTTTCCCTGTCCTATGATTTCAGCTCCCGCTTTGCCAAATGTTAGTATAAGATGGAGTTGAATTGAATCCCAGATAGGAGTATTAAGAAATACTCATGCATTTATATAATTTATAAGGATATATTTTGTGTATCGAAGTGGAGACTTGTTGTTTATTACCTATGATCTTTGGACGTGACTCTGAGTGTAACATTTTGGTGTCAGGAATTGCCATACATTTTTCTAGTATCAGTCATCACCTCTTGTAGTCAGAACCTCTCCCACACTACAAATGATTCAGTATCTTACTTTAGTTTGATTTCATTGATGTACATTTTGAATAAAAAAGGTGACCCAAACATCTAACGTTTTTGTCCGTCATTTACAGCAGTGGATCTCAAACTGGGGGGTACATACTAGCACAGGAAAAATATGAAGTGAAACTAAGTTGAATGAAGATATTTTTTTTAGGAATAATAAACTTGCATAATTTATTTAACTAAACTTATTTACTTATTAAACTAAAATCTGACTTAGTTGCTTTTTTTAAGGCTAATAATTGATACAAACTGTGGGTTGTGGGGCATGAACTTTTTTTTGGCTTTGTTATTTTCACTTTCTTTGACAAGCACAGTGAAATCCTAATGTTCCATCTGTTCATAAGTTCATGTATTTTGAAGTATTAATTTGGATTTATTATATATTTTACAAAAGATATGTGGACACATAGCTTAAACAGATATTTAGTTACAGAACTTAAATAGGAGCAAAAATTAAGCTTGACTGTGTTAATACTTTTTACATAAACTTTTGAATGTTTATCTTTGTATATTACAAAAAATGTTGTTTAGCTGGATAAATCTATATACTGTAACATTCATATACCTATTATTATTATTATATACATATGATGATGGAAAATTATGTCACACTGTAAGATAGTAGATGGTGGAATGTAATTCAGAGAAAAATATTGCACTTTTTTTCTCTTATTTCTTACTTTTTCACTTTTATTTGTCAGCTGTAGTTACCACTTACTTTGTGTGTTTAAGATGTTTTCATCACTGGCTGATCAGACCTATATTCAGATCTATATTCAGACTGAAGTTGGGTGGAGCTTTGCTAAAAATGACATAAGTAGAGCAAACTTGATGTTCTAAGAATTAACATTAGGGTCAGCATGATTTTCATAAATGAAATTATGTATTAAACAATGTAACTGTTTAAATAGTTGACCCCCTGCAACGCTGCATATATTTTAATGCATATACAGTATAGCAATGTGCAAAAATTCTAGTCCCTGGCCTGCAAAACTCTGGTTTCTACAGGCCTCCAAACCTGCTGTCAGAGATCAGACATCCAAATATTTTAGGAACTTCAAGCATCTGTCATTCCATGTTAACTTGTGCCACACTCCTGAGAGTCCATATTCACAGAGCCACAGTACAAGATTTTTACCCTAAACAATTTGAAGGACCTAGCTCAAGTAGTTCTCTAGATAATGGAATTTTAAAATGGCCCCTCAAAAATTTATGCTAGAAAAACATATAAAAACACCTCTGCCTTCATCCCTTAAAGTATTTATATATTTATTCTTTTATTTTGAGAAAACTAATGACCGTAAGCACCTGAAATTTTGTATTCATATTAAAACGTGTATCTTTCCCCTGGAATTATTTCAGGCAAATGGCGGTCAGGTGGGAGGCATTTGATGAATTGACATGGAATGACCCCACTAGTTTATATGTTCAGGTTCTTATTAATCTTGCAGTGCCATGAGAGAGGTGTCTGATCAGTCCCAAATTCATTCTGCAACAGGACAACACCAAACACACCACCTGAATCGTAAAGAACTATCTTCAGTCTGTTATGTGTAGACACAACACTGGTTCATCCCTTGAGTTAGGTGCCTTTTTTTATGCTTGAATGATTCATAGATCAGTGTTAAGTGGCTTAACAAACAAAACAAAAAAAATGCTCAGGTACAAGGATTGGACTGGAAATAAGTGAAAAAGCAGCCAATGTCCAAAGAAAAACTTTGAAAGACATTCAGGAAGCCTGGAGAACTATTGCTCAAGACTTTAAAACATGCAAGAAGGTCTGGTTCCTTGGAAGCAAAATATAAAGAAAAGAGGTGTGACTGAAGAGTTTTGCACATTACTGTAAACACAGACTATGAGAACCTAATTTGTACACCACATGTGCACTCTAATAATCAAACGCAATGCATTGTGGGTTGGTACGGTGACAGACGCCATGATTTTGCTGTAGCTGGAGCAGAAAATGGATGCTTCCTGCTAGCTGAATGGGCAGCTGTAGCTCCAACTTGGTTTTGCGCAGCATTTTCAACTAAAATTTTTCAGGAAAGACTCCGTACGGGAAACAGACCCGCTAGACGGTTTCCTCTTAGGTCTCACTGGATCCTGTATCTGTATGAAAGAGTGTGAGCAAGCTGTTGATGTAGAGCTGGGTTAGCTAGAGGCTACAGAATCAGCTAGCAGGCTAATGCTAGCAGCTGAGAGCTGGCTGCTAGCGGTAGCTAGCTTAAAGAGGCTAGCAGGATAATAATAATAGCCGGCTGATCATAAACATACGTGCGCTCTTTCCAGCACAGTTAAAGGACAGATACATATATAGGTGGGACCAAAGGCTACACCTTAAGGTAAGAGTACCACACTGCTAACTAATAAGACATTTAAATGTTGATAAATGTGTTTAGCTTGTTCAACGTGTTTGCTTGTGAGTGATGGACTCTCCGTAGGATGGACCCTGTCGGTGTACTGCGTCACTTTGTCAAGGCATGGTGATGGCACGAAATCCAGCTGTTTTCTCAGACTTTAACATCCGTAATAGACTTAAAATATGAAGTAGCGTATTTCAATGTTATGCCCATTCACGAATTTTGTATTTCAGTCTCTGCATGCTGCTGGGAGGCAGTTTCTCTGTGAACCGCATGGAGTATGAATGAATGCGTTACCTGCAGTTGTTTACGCTGAAACTGTAACGCGCATATACGCCTGATCTGACTGAAATCTTTGGCGTCGTTAGCAGGTATGGCCTGGATTTGACTTGGACGGTGCTGGTGATGGCAGAAGGGACGGACACTGGCGAAATGCCCTCCTTTGAGCCAAATGCCAGTTCTGAAGCAAAAAAGAGACATACTTCTTCTGATGGCAGTGAGTGTTGATCTGGGTTGTGTAGCATGTTTGTTTCTCGAAATGGGGGGAAACAGTTCAATGGTGTTATCTTCTGTTTGTGTTTAAACATGACAAAACTGTTCATGGACATCAGTTGCACCCACAGGAGTTAAATTCATTGTTTTTTTTGTTTTTTTTGCTTGTTGTTTCTTCTGCTAGCTGCAGAGAAGAACAAAGGAGAACAGCATACAAAGAGCTGAAGTGAAACGTATAGGTTGCATACCCATAATTCCTCACTCAGCATAGCCAAATACCTACGTAAATGAATCCAAATGCGGTACCATAAGTCTCCCATAGGTCATATACCTAAGATGTATCCAAGCACCATAAACAGCTAAAACACCACTCAGCACTGACGGTAGATATGGTCACTGTGGCAGCCTCTGTGGTTCAAACTCCTCATCGTGATCCTAGCAGCACTAATTTTTTGCAGACTCTTCACTACTTACAATAAGTAATTTATGTTTTAGAACGCCTAAAAGTTGTTTCTGAGTTGCTTATCTGCTGTTAATGCACAAAAAAGAAAAATCAAACATTGCCAAAATGGCAATTAAGGACCAGAAATGGTGATCATGCAGTGAACCTATATCTACATATGTATTTGTGTCATAACGTTAGTGAGAGGATGCAGCCAAAAATGCATCTGAAATACATTAATCAGTTAAAGAATCCAGGAAGATCTGACGTTAAAATTGTATTTAAGAAAAAAAAATCTTTTTAAAAAGGGTTAGCACAGTTCATACAGGATCACGGCTGCTGGCACCAGTGTTAGACATATGCAGAGTTCAGCAGTTGAGCAAAGAGCTTATGTGCTGACATAAAGATTAAATATATCTCACCAGGCTCACAGGAAATAGCAGCAGAAACTTGAGTCAGAGGTGTGCTTTGAGGCTTTAGGTTGCAGCAATATTGCTGCTCTCCCTATTATAAAAGGATAAAGACAGATCATAAATGTTGTTGCTGTTGTTTCCAGACGGGGGATGCACTCAATCTGTCTGTTGATATTCTGCAAATAAGCTGTCATATACCGATGTCAGTGGCCAATGTTAGTCTGTTATATCACACCAGACTAACCAGTTTTATTGGT
Source organism: Paratilapia polleni (assembly GCA_015106735.1). NCBI lineage: Eukaryota > Metazoa > Chordata > Actinopteri > Cichliformes > Cichlidae > Paratilapia > Paratilapia polleni. Next base: position 114,983 of record VUQI01015835.1, read on the forward strand.
TAAATGTGTGGTAAAGAGAAGCAAGACTGAAACAGTTCAGTTATTTTTTTTCCCCTTGCACACAAGTGGGAAATAAACAAATCTACAAAAAGTCCAAAACCAGTAATGGCTTTCTGACTTCCCCAGCCTGTCTGTGGCTCTCAGCCTCTCGCCTACTTATTACTACTGAAGACGTCCATTTTAGCAAATTTTATCAGGAGTAACTGAAATTCTTTGGAGTGATTTTTAGCTGGTGTACTACTGACTAGTTCCAGGTTCAGATCTGCACACCATTAACATGTCATCTGCACCACCTTTGTGTGTGTGGATTACTAAAGGTAGTCATTTATAAATTTGACAATTAACTCCACCCACAGATAAAGATAAATTAAAGAAGATATTAATGAATTAAATCTCTCTAACTTATACGGCCTCTTTATCACTCTGTTGTCCCCATCTGAGTTTATAATTTATTAGTTTTTTTCCTAATTGTTCACTTGTCATTTTTTTGCAGGAGACGAGCCCATGAGGAAAATGCCTTTGACAAAATTTGGTTCCAGACCTCGATTTGAACCCGTGCACTTTGTAAGCGGTGGAAGCAGTGGAGGAACCGGTGCTGATGAGAAAGAGAACGATAAGGAACGCAGGAAGAGCGAGTTGTACAGACAGAGGGACTCTGAACACTCTACATACAGCAGCAGCAGCAGAGCACAGGGCTCCTCCTCCCTGAGGCCTGCTTTTGACAGAGTGCCATCCTACACATCTGACTCTTGGGGTTCCCACAGGGACAGAGAGAGAGAAATTTCTTCAGGTAGTGGGTTGGGTTATGGAGGTCGCGGGTTGTCTGCAAACTTCATGGCAAAAACACAGCAGGAGTACACAGCAAAATATGAAGCCCACAGCTCTCGAAGTTCAGACTCTTACTCTCAGCCCCACAGGTACAATGGGTATGGGGGAGTGGGCAGATCAGGAGGCTGGGATTCAGGACGTCAGGGTTTGGGCTACAGCCATCAAGACAGGCCTTCATCGAGCAGACTGTTTAGCAGAGTCTACAACAGTCCGGGCAGGAGCAGTCCTAATGTTTCTCAGTTGGGATCTTCATTGCAGCCTCTTCCGATATCTCAGTCAACATTAGATGAGAAGCAAAGGCTGATTGCCAATGTAGCATCTGCCCTGGCTGTTGCTTTTAGGGACCCTATGTACATGACTGGAAGTGACTCACCAAACTATAATTTCATGTTGAGCCGTAGCATCCAGGCCTGCAAAACCAACCCTGAGTATATTTATGTCAGCCTGAAGGATATTCCTCAGGCTGACCTACCAAAGAATAGGAAAGTACCAACAGACGGTTATGCCTGTGAACTGAGATGTCAGGGTGTGTATCTTGCCACCGGATACTCCGGAAGTAAAAACGGAGCCAGGGACCGGGCCTCTGAGCAGGCTGTGAAACTTTTCCTGAAACCAGTCGAGGTTCGTGTTGTGCAGCGAAAATTCAGACACTCCGTAGTCAATGACATGGTTGTGTGCCAGATGCACAGCCCAACACCAGCATTTTTACCTGCACTCCGCAACCCAGAAGATAAACCAACACCTAGCTCCAAGGGCCAGTATGAGCCTGACAAGCGTAAGCACTGGACAGAGTTTGTGGTCTTGGACAATGCTCACGATGCCATCTGCATACTGAACAACTCTGCGGCTTTCAATCGCATGAAGATAGACTATAAATTCGATCTGCTCCCCAACAGCAGTGTATGGCTGTGCAGTGTTTTCCTGCAGGGTGAGTTAGTAGCACAGGCAACGGGCACTAAAAAGAGCTCGAAGCATGCAGCAGCAGAGGAGGCGGTCAGGAAACTTCGCATGAACCAAGCACAACGGCAACAGCAGCAGCAGCAACAGCAGCTGCAGCAGCAACAGCAGCCGCAGTCTCAATACTCCAGAGGAAATATTCAGTCAGATTCCGGTGGACGATTTGGGCAGCAAGGTGGCAAAAAGAAGCTGAGTGAGCTAGTTATTCTGGAAAACTCTGATAATGCAATCTGCATTATTAATGACACTGCTCAGTTTAATAAAGTGACTGCTGATTACAAGTTCACAGTTATGCCCGATCATCGCTGGAAGTGTGAAGTTTACTTAGAAGGACAGTATGTTGCAGCAGGAATTGGGCCAAAGAAAATAGTAAAGCACATTGCAGCGGAGGAGGCTTTAGCCACATTGAGACAGACGCAGGCTGTGGTCAAATCCAACCTAAGAAAGGAAGGTCACAGTGACGCCATATCACGTTCTCAGATCATGGGTCGCTCAGGTGAGGAAGCCACGAGGCAGGAGATTAAGGAAGACAACATAGGAAACCAGCTGCTCCGGAAGATGGGCTGGAAAGGAGGCGGTCTGGGCCGAGATGGGGAAGGAATCGCAGAACCAATTAGAGTGAAGGAGCAGTTCTCCAGAGAGGGTTTGGGTATGGACACAGATAAAACCACAAATCAGCTCAGCAAGCGCGACATTGAGGACATCATTCGTAACTACGCCAGTTCAGACCGCCAGGACGACCTCCGCTTCTCCACTGACCTCACCAACGATGAACGCAAGCAGATCCACCAGATCTCTCAGAAATACGGCCTGCGAAGCAAGTCGTACGGACAGGGACGGCAGCGCTTCCTTGTCGTCAGCCGCAAAGTACACAAAGACCAGCTCATCGGTCAGCTCCTACAGGAAGGACAAGTGGGCCGATATGAGCTTGTGAAACCTCAGGCCTCGCACTAATTTGCATGAAGAGAAAAATCATAATTTTTTTTTTAAAAAAAAGGACAAACTCTCATCGTCTTGGACTTCAAGGCAAATCACACTCAAGTGTACCTGCTGTGTTTATACTTGTGTTACAAATTTGCAGCACATGTTAATAAATAGGAATATTTCAGGTATCACTGGTGGTTTCAGCATTCCTTCGCCATGAACTATACTTTAGCTTTAGCAGGAGCTATAGGATGAGTTATGTCTTTTTGTCTCTCCTGCCATTCCACATCTGAGCTTGTGGTCAGTGCTTTGTGGTATCATGTCCTGATGATGCTCTCGTTATTGCATTTATTTTCATTTTTTAAAAAAAAAATTGAGGCTTGTCACTAAAATCCAAATTTTTGTTTTGTAACTATTTAAGAAACCTGGCAGAATATGCAGCTTTTCTCACTGCTTGTTTGTGAACATTCTACACACTTAACTCATCAAAGACAAGGATTATAGCGGCATTAACATCAAACTGTAGCTAGGTGCTCATACCAGTCTCACTGTAGTGATAAGGCATCTGTATTCAGCAATACCTGCAATGCTGTTTGCTATTTCAGAACATGGAGATCATTTTACAAGAGCTGCATCCATGAGCAGAAAACCTTCACATTGTAAGCTGTGATCTTTGTTAATGTCAGATGTGTTGGTTTATGTGAGTACAGTCAACGTGTCTGCTTGTTTTCACAGCTGTAATGACTGAATAAATTAAAACTGACAACCATCAACAGGCTGAGATTAATTCATATTTTTGTTTTTTTGGGCTAAGAAATAAGCAGCAGACAAATGGTGTATATTTATTTTATTTACAAGAAAATGTACAGTTTGTTACATGGGTTACCGGTGCAAAGGGTTATAATCTGAAAATGGACAACATCCTGTTTAAAACGGTGTAATCAGCTTTTTTCTTATGGCAGCTGATTTCCAAGATTGTAAAATAGCATAGAAATGTTCACACGGCTTTAAAAAGTCAGCATTATGAAACCAAGTTAAGTGCCTGGAAAGACTACTGAATATCCTGTTTCTTTGTCAAAGAGGGACATTTGTGTTTAGAAGTTCTTTTTAAATCAAGAGACATGGCTTTACAAAAAAGCTTAGAGAAAAAAAAAAAAAACCCTCCCCAAAAGGCATCTGCTGAGTTGTTAGAGGGATGGATATCCATGCCAGGTTAATTTTCTATCCCTCTTAAAGGCTTTTGATAGGCAGAAACAAAACCAAGAAGAGTGAGCCCAAAACCACCCATGAACAGCTTTGTTTTTTTTTTTTTTGTAAATATGAACTGCCAGTATCTACACAGCAAACCACACAGCAAGCACATCTAATTATCCGTCACCCTATCATCCAACCACGTTGCTTTATGTATGAATAAATGGGTAGAAAAATGACAACTGAGAGGAAAAAAAAGAAAATTGTTGGGGCATGTAGCACGTAACCCAGATATAACAAGGTACATTAACTTTTACCAAACACACGCTATTGCCCAACAATAGCATTCAGCATGTGTGAATGCTACAACACAACGGCATACAAACTTTGCAACAATTAGGGGACAAATATACTGAAGGACTTTAAGATGTGTCATTTCATTTTGGTGAGATCAGTTGTTTTTCTTGATCTGTGTTTTCTTGATTCTGGGCTGGACACTGTTCATATTCCAACGATAACAGGGGTCAACAGTCACGCCAACTCTGTTCAACAATAGCAGAAACCCTTTTCTCGTACTCCCGTTTGTTTTCCTGGTAGAGCTGGGCTGCTTGGCTGTTGGCAGGACTGTTTGGGTTTGGCTCATCCAGTAAAGACTTTAAATACACAACAGAAAATGCCAGCGGGTTAGGTTTCTAATAAGGTTTTATGACACAAGAGTCATTTCAGAGCTGAATAGTCATTACATGTGAAGTGGGAGGATACCTGTATTGAAGTTAAGATTGAAGACACATCGTAGGTGGGACTCCAACGATTCTGAAGAATATCTAAGCATATGCTGCCATCTGCATACACTGCAAAAGAGCATTCAAGAGCATACAATATTAAGATTTCAAGACACATGATAAATGTAACATCCTTAAATTTCTCAACTGAAACTGTCTGTAGATACCATTTGGATGAAACATTTTGGAGACAAATCGCACTGTCGGAGGTTTATTTGGATATTCCTCTGTGAATTCAATGGTAAGTTTGAAGGTTCCTGAAAGAAAGAAGCAATGGCATAGTATGAATTAAATTACATGAACTGAATGGTCCAAATGTTTTCCTCTATATTTGTAATTAACAAAACAATTGTTTTGTTAATTGCAACAAAATACAAAAAACAAAACAGGAAGTGTTTGCATATAGATTACCATGTACATCGATAAGGAATGTCTTCCTGTTTGTTTTCTTTATTTTTGTTCTGAATGTTTTTAAAACATTTGAGATATTGTTGAAAATAAAAAATACATTAACTTAAATCAGTATGTCACAGTAATCGCGTCAATGTGTGACCTCTTTTTTGATTGTGAAACTCCAGGGCACGATTTTATCAGTTTTGTAACAAGTTACTGATAAGAAACTGTCTCTTGTATTGAAATGGTGCCAATCCAAGACAAACAGTAAGTTATTGGTTTAAATATTTAAACATATTCCATCCTCCATCTGCTTTACGTAGGAAATCTGATAAGTAGTTGTAGTTTCCTGGAAGAAAAGAAAAAAAAAAAAAAATCCATCCTCCCACTTTGTACACTTTAAGATGCCAACTAAAATATATTCAAAACCATACCAATCGATATGATTTAACTCCCAAAGCTTAAGAGTCATGAATTATTGCTGGGTTAATGTCAGAGCAGGGTTGGGAAGATAAATTAGGTGGATGTAAAGTGCTTTAGTCTTACCATCTTCAAAAGGTGTTCCTTCTGGTCTAAAAGAGAGGAAACACATAGGGTATAAATCACCTTGCAAAAAGCCCCAAAGAAATGTAACACACTCTTCAAAACAGCCACAAAACCAGCATACAAACTAAGGCTTTATCACTTATTTTAAGTCCAAAAATGATTGATTGCTAAAGTGTTGAAACATGTCTGATACAGTTTTTAACTTACCCAAAAATGACAGCGTTCCATACCATGATATTGTTTTCTGATGGGGCTCCACTAACTCCAGCGGGAGGATCCTCTTGCAGCCTGACAGATAAAGTAGAAACACAGTAATATCACATATTGTGGGATATGGTAAGATTTAAGCAGAGCATAATGCATAAAAGTCAGAGTCATTACTATTACTACCCCTGATGCTGGTCAGAAGGGCAGGTAATTAAAATACCTGAAACTGAAAGTGGAGCTTCTAACATACAAATCAGCAAACAGCAATAATCTTTTTAAAATTAATGGCAAGGAGGGCTGAGACACTGCATATCTACCAATAACAAACACCACTGAGCTGTGTGTATATGTGTGTATATATATATATATATATATAAAAATCACCATTATTGAAATAATAATATATATAATAATAATATTGAAATTATTAACCTGGATATTTTTATGCCTTCTTTTGGTCATCAAGCACACTAGTAATAATACACTTTCTCTAACATCTGTTTCAGCTCTTCTGCTACTAGGATGGACATGGAAAATCTTTCCTACCTCATACCACAATATGTGTAATTATTTGTTTAAAATTTTGCTTTTTAAGCTCCCTGTTGTAATAAATCAATTCACTGAGATCTTTTATTTTATTTCACAATTTTCTGTTTCACTGTGTTCCTTCTTTTGTGAATTTTTTTTACCTTACTGAGCTATTTTGTCTTGTCATATTTCATGCATTTTATTAGGCTATTCTGCTTTATTTAAGCCAGGTTTTATGGGTTGTGTTTAATGTTTCTGGCTTCTGTAACACAGGAATTTACCAATTTTTCAGACTAATAAAGTATATGTTGTTTTGTAATGTTGTGTCAAAAGACAGAGTACTATAAACAAACCACGGTCTGTTTTTTAATCAGTATAAGTTTATCCCATTAACCACGTTGTCAAGGAATACTAAAATACTATAAATATACTGTAACAGTGGGCCAACTAGGAATAGACTCTATGACCATCAGTACTGTTTGGTTGGAACATACTGTACAGAAACCATGTGCGTGGTTGACTGTGCTGTGCAGGTTTTTAGTGACTGCATGGCAGATGGTTACTGATCCTCAGGCTTAGGTAGTCATCTATCAAGGCCCGGGGATAGAAGATCTCATGATCAGTGTGTATTTGGACAGTGTACCTATACCCGTACCCGTTTCACCTGGCTGTGGAGGGCCACCTGGCCACTCACTTTAACTATATCCTCAGTTACCGGTTAGAAGCACATCCAACCGAAATTATATATAAATTTAGCTGCTAACAGTTTCAGGGAAGTCTAGATGATTGGTGATTGTCTCATCTAGGGTATTACATCGCAGTACTACGACATTTAAAATGAACCTGGACTCTTAAGTTGCACAACCTGAACGTTACTGCTCCCGGATGCCGTGCTAACACCGGTGTCAGCGCCCCACCAGTAATTTTCGTTACATACTAATAGCTTACCAGTCACACATTAGTTAGTACTACCCAAAATTCGCGGGAGGTTAAACAAATGTATAATACACCTGTGTTCATAAGACTCTGTGTTTTATTGTTATTATTTAAAGGCGGTGTGGTAGTTTTAACTGCCGTTTTTAGGCTAACGCTAGCAAGCTAACCGCAGAAGGCTAACGTTAGCTACTTCTCTGTTTTCCTTTTGCTTACCGTTTAAAATCTCTCATTAAACGTCGTCTTGCTGGAGTTGACATCTTGTTTAAACGGAAACCCAAATCCTCAACAAACAGCCAAGTGGGTCAAGCTTAAGGAAATGTATTTTTTAATCGGTGTATTATTTCAACTCTTAGCTGGCTAGCTAGACGATTGCTGCTAGTTTGTCAAATATTTGGCTGCCCCTCGTTCAGTCTAAGGACTGTACCAAGTACACAAAAGGAAGACCTCACGCCGCCTACGTCGAAATTGGTAAAGTGTACAGCCACATAAACCCAAAGTAAAAACTGGACCCAGAGTGATGTTTTGGATATCCCTGTTACTTGTATAAACAAATTGCATCTCGTTTTAAATATCGCTAGAGCGTTTTTATATAGCTCGGTGGATCCCGTCTCTACACTTGAACTATTCCACAGAAAATTACGTCATATGTTTGCACCCATATTAGTTGATCAGGACGCGTTTCTCAGGCTTAGGTTTTACGCAGGTGTTTGTCTTCTGTTCCTTCTCCTATTCAGTACTGACTTTGTTAATTTACTGGTCAATTCGATACACACCCAGTTAGGTCAATTACTTTACGTATCTAAAATCCGTGGCTAAAACAAGGTATTTTTGTGTTTAATGTACAGTACTATCGAAAGACCACTAGATGGTGCCTAGTTCTCAAGTGTTGTAAAGGATACACTACAGGAACCCAAAACACGGCAGTAACTTACCACGGCATCCTATATCACGTATGACAAATATAACCGATTATAAGGTTTATAGACAATAATAAGTGATGATTACAATTTCAAACTATTTTAGGAGCTGTGTGCATAGTGTGTATAGTAACCAACGTCGCCCAAGTGAAATTGCGACTTTCCCATATGGTCTAGCGGTTAGGATTCCTGGTTTTCACCCAGGCGGCCCGGGTTCGACTCCCGGTATGGGAACTGACATTTTTGTGTAAAATTTTAAGTATTTAATGGTGATTTGACATTTATAGTAGCACAAACCACACATATAACCATTTATTCCTACATTTTTGTGGTATCTGATACGTCTGCCACGGCATGCGCTCATCATTTCCAGGGAAATCGACCCCGCCCGTTGGGGACTTATCGTCAGTTGCTCTCATCTCAGAAGGGCTTGGACATTCCCGGAAGATGCCTGTTCCCAATTTTATCTCCCTGTGCTGACGCCTATCGTAATATTAACGTAGCAGCACACAGGAGAACAAAGTCTGCTCAAACTAAACCCTCTCTCGCAACTTAATTTATCGTGTTTGAAGCTGCGAGTTGCCTGTAAAGTCGTACAGGTGTGACTGCGTAACGGTTTAGTAAAATTAATTCACTGTCGCTTAGATACCAGTTTGTTTAACGTTTAGATAACAAAGTGCGCAAAATCCAGTAATTACTCCAGTAATTACTTTGCGACACACGTAAATGGTGCATGGCACTTTATCCATTAAGCATATAATGTGTATGGAGCATTTTGTACTTTTTAAGATATGGAATATGATGCGGACACTTAAAAACTTTTTTCAAAACGCCTTTTAGTTCATCATCGCCCATCGATGCATATTGCTCAACTCTTAAACCTCTTCCGTCTCCTTCGGACTCGCGCACTACTGCCAGGCTTCAGGCAAACTTTGGTGCCGGGCCAGTTAATTCCCAGGAAAATGTGACTGCTAGGAATTCCCCACGCATCAGCCCCCGCCGGAGAAAACCTCGACCTTGTGTCAGCAAGCACACGAAAGCAGCAGGAGGGTAAGCTGACCGGTGACTGTGCGATGATGTAGCTACAGCACCGTTAGTCTCCAACTCGCTCCAGGGATGTTTTTCTAACGTCGCCGTTTTTTTTTTTAGTTTTTTTTTTTTTTTTTAATTTTTTATATGAGAGCAGCCTCTAACTGCCCGTACAAAGCCGGGGAATATAATGTACTGATGACAACTTCTGTCAGGGTAAGTACACTGGGGATTTAAAAGGCATGTTTTACAGTAGTCGCTAGCTTTCTTGTGACTAACAGCATGGCTGCGTCTAAAGTGAGCAGTGGGGTAATGATGAGATAGCCGAAATGTATGTTTTCTTTTACTGGAAACTGGAAATAATGAGTTTTGTCATCACATGTAACAGTTTGTATACCAAATGCCTTTAAATGCACTCAAAGGAAACATGACTGAACTCACATGATGTACTAGCAGTTGGCACACGACCTGCAGGCTTTGCTCTGCCTTGCTTACTACTCCATAGATTTCTGTGACTCCCCTTTGTGCCAGTCAGCTGGCATGTGACTACATGGTGTGATGGTCTGTGTCTCTTTGAGTGTGTAAAAATCCGGGCAATTTGTACAGATCAGCTATAACAAAAGAATACCAGCGCATTTTTGTGTGTGTGTGTGTGTGTGTGTCCGTGTGTCCACTTGTGTTTTATTAGAAGAGAGCTTTCATTTTGTCCTCCATTATGGGAAGTATAGTCTTGACCCCAGGTCAGCTGCACCATCGCTGGGCCTAGAAAGTGTGCAAAATGAGTCTGTGCATAACTAGCCAGTAAGAGCAATATCCAGATTGGTTTATCTTCTGTCTCTGTCTGCAATTAAGTAGGATTACAGCTGAAATGACTGATCATTTGAATAATTTTTTAAGCATGAATGTCAAAAATTCAGCAGGCGTTTGTAATTTTTCATGTCTGCAGTGATAGTAAGCTGGTTATCTTTTTGTTTTTGGCCTTTCAGTTGCACCAAATGAGCTTCAAGGAAATTGTATACAATTTTCATTATTACCTGAAACTTGCATAAAATACAAATATAAGCTACAATAAACTGTGTGGTACTGAAACACCCTGAGGCTGAAAATATTGACTAAATTGGGAGGGAGCTGATGTGAGAGTCTCAAATCCTCACTGGGCTCTCTCTCTGAGGATAAATGAATGTTTACTGATTTGCACAAATATAGATCCGACATGCTTGACAGAAGTGTTGATCAACCCTATTCTGTAGTGAGTCTAAATGTTTGCCAGATGTTTACATTTTTGCGCTGAGATGCTTGTATCATGGGAGAGACAAACACCATCTGATTGGCTGGCCCTTTGGAGCAGGAGGCCATGACGCAGAGGGAATGGGGGGGTGGGGTTTGACAGCCCCACTAGAGACAGGACCAGCGGACCCACCAGTCCTTCACCCACCCTCTCCCCTTTAGACTTCCCATGGTGGGAACACTGGCAGAGGCTTGTGGATAATTGGAAACTTCAATCCACTGAAAGCAATTATCCAGAACAAGACTTTCCAAATATACTCCAGTGTAGAGTCATCTTGTTTGTTTCAAGCATGTGCCCCTTGTTTTAGGAACATCCTGCTATGCTGCTGCCCACACTTTTGCCCCTCTCCTCTCTGCTTTTCATTGCTTCATTGGTGCACAGGCTTCAGTTGTGTGTGTTTGCACACAGCGCAGATAGAGGACTGTGTAGTTTAGGCTAAAGCAGTTCCTGGTAGCGTTCTTACCTTGTGACAGTGATGTCATCAGCAGCAGCCTGAGCAGCTGAGAAGTGTGAAGATGACCGAGGACAACAATGGAGAGCTGTTGTGCTTCCTTAAGTAATGAAGGGCTCCTCAGACATCAGATACTTCTCCTTGCCCAAGATGTACCCGCCTGGCTTAATGGGCTTCTGGTTATTGATTTAACTACACAAAAAGAAGAACTGAGCTCTTATCCCATTTAGAAAGCAGCACTCCAGTTTCACAAAAGCTTTCAGAGTGGCCTTGCTACTGAGAGGGAATACAGCAGCTTTTTCTTTTGTAAGTTGGTGTATGTGGTAATCTTTGAAAACAAGTCGGACTTCTTAGAAATCTCAGAGATGTTTGAGGATCAAGGGCTAATATGATGTTCTATTATCTGGTGCTTTAATACCCACACATGCACTTACCCATAAAGTTTCCTTACTCACTTTTTAACCTTAAAAGCTGTGTAATGACTCACATTTTTTCAGGACCACCAAATCTACTTAATGATCCTTTCTTCTAGGTGTAAATTAATGCCTTAGAAATAACCACAAGATGGCAATGTTCATATACTTTGACTAAACAAACAATCATATGGGGAGGCTGAAACCTCAAATGACTTGTGTAAATGCAGGAACCGACTTGTGAAAAGAGAAATAAAACTGTTAAACTTCCCCTTTTTTCACATGTAGAAAAATACCCATGTTGGCCTATTTTCTGTTGAAGGCTTGCAGGGGAACTGCTGATTGCCAAGTTCCTTAATTGTACTCTGCTGTTGACCATCCCGGGCTGTTGACACCTGAGTATCACCTTGTCAGACATGTTTGATTGCTAGGCAGCAGCAGCAGCGAACCGCTGTCATTGGATATGACGTCAGAGAGAAAGGAGAGACAGGGGAAATTCCACCTGTAACCTCGTTCTGCTCTCATGCTGCCTGCCTCATAAGCATGTGACTTGGACAAGTGATTAGGGCTTTGTTTCTCCATGGATCTGCATGTTTTTATGATGTAATCCAGTGATACGGCCAGACCTATTTTTAGTATGTAAAGGAGGACAACTAAACTTTGTGTTACAAGTATGTAGCTGTGATATTATGAAGTTAGGATGGGTTCGTTTTGTGAATTTTGCCACACTTTACTGATTTTGCTGTGAGAAAAAATTCCTTCCTCCAATCCTGATGCATGGCTAACCTTTTTGTTGATCATAAAAATACACATAGTGGCACTAACAAAGACTTTGTTTTTCAGCAAAAAGAATATTATACAAATATCTGCCCAACACCAGCAGCAGACAGACAAAGATAGCTGCTGACTACGCAGCTAAAGAGCTAGATACACTTAGTGGGCACTTCATTAAGTACACCTGTTTAGCTGTTTGTTAACACAAATATCTAATCAGCCAGTCACATGGCAGCAACTCAATGTTCAAACTGAGCATCAGAATGGGGAAGAAAGGTGATTTAAGTGAGTTTGAACGTGGCATGGTTGTTGGTGCCAGACGTGCTGGTCTGAGTATTTCAGAAACTGCTGATCTAATGGGATTTTCCTACAGAACCATCACAAGGGTTTACAGAGAATGGTCTGAAAAAGAGAAAATATCAAGTGAGCAGCAGCTCTCTGGGTGAAAATGCCTTGTTTATGCCAGAGGTCAAAGGAGAATGGCCAGGTCAACAGTAACTCAAATAACCACTTGTTACAACCAAGGTATGCAGAAGAGCATCTCTGAATGCACAACATGTTGAACTTTGAAGCACATGGGCTACAGCAGCAGAAGACCACAGCGGGTGCCACTTGTGTCAACTAAGAACAGGAAACTGAGGCTACAGTTCACATAAATTCACCAAAATTGGACAACAGAAGACTGGAAAAGTGTTGCTCGGTCTGATGAGTCTCAATTTCTACAGCAACATTTGGATGGTAGGGTCAGAATTTGGTGTAAACAACATGTAAGCATGGATCCATCCTACCTTTTATCAATGGTTCAGGCTGCTGGCGGTGTTGTATTGGTGTGGGGAATATTTTCTGGGCACACTTTGGGCCCCTTAGTACAATCATTTAAATGCCACAGCCTACTTGAGTATTGTTGCTGACCATGTCCATCCCTTTATGTGCACAGTGTACCCATCTTCTGATGGCTGCTTCCAGCAGGATAGCGCGCTGTGTCACAAAGCTCAAATCATCTCAAACTGGCTTCTTGAACATGACAGTGGGTTCATTGTACTCAAATGGCTTCCACAGTCTCCAGATCTCAATCCGATAGAGCACCTTTGGGATGTGGTGGAACAGGAGATTCACATCATGGATGTGTAGCTGACAAATGTGCAGCAACTGTGTGCTGCTATCATGTCAATATGGAACAAAATCTGTGAGGAATGTTTCCAGCACCTTGTTGAATCTGTGCCATGAAGAATTAATGCAATTCTGAAGGCAAAAGGGGGTCCAAGTAGGTACTAGCAAGGTGTACCTAATGAAGTGGCTGGCCAGTGTATTTCTACCACAAGTTGGCAGAGACTGAAATAAATCTCCAAATTAGTAATTTTGTTCTCTATCTGCTGGATAAGAAAATTTGTGCAAATAATAACACAATAATGACTTCATGAGCTGGGCTGAATGTGCCCAAAAAATGTTTGTTGGATGTTATAGGATATAGTCTTCTGTCTCTGATTGTGTCAGTAGGCTATATGTCTTTTAATGGCAAGTTTTATGCAGCATTATACAGCATTTATACAGACTAGCTGAAATTACAAGGGGACATTTATCCAGGCTTTACTGGGTTTACTGTGAGTAAAGCTATACGATTAAAAGCTTTAAATCTGGATGCATAGTAACATCTATATGTATGATTAAATTGTTTTTTATTAAAAAGCACACGTTAATTCAATAATTCAGTATATCTGTATCTGTAGAAGATATGGTATTAATGATTATTGACTTTTAAAGGCACCATGAGTTTTGGTACTTTTATGACAGAGCTTTTTCTTCTGTTCATTTCTAGCTTCTTCTCATTTGAGTCCTTGCAGGAAATTAAATAAGTATATTTAATTATTATTCCTTTTAAGTAAAGATTTCAAGAGAATATAATGAATTTGTATTCAGTTGGGAAAACTAAAACCCCTCAGATGCTAAGAAACATAACATAATTTAATATTTTGCTTGTACACACAATTTAGTCTCAGTGTATGACTTTGTCTGCAGGGAAAACTACTGTTACTGTTGGTTGTTGGCTCTGGCAGCATGTTGACTTCATGAGATTAGTTAACCATATTACTTATATTTTTATGGTGCCCGCTGAGGTCCTTGTAGGCCCACAGTGTAGTGTGCTGTATCACTGATGTATGTGTAATTACATTAAGGAGTGGCTTAGTTTGTAATGTTCTAGCTTTGACCACACGAAGTAGTTCCTCACAAAAATAGAAACTGGCTTTGTCTGCAACTTTGGCACATAATGCTATTTCAGCCTATCATTTTTCATTTCTCTTAGAGCTAATGAGGTACTGTAGTAGCAAGTGCTTCACAGAGGCCTTTCATGAGTCAGCTTAGCCAGTGCTGCTTGGATTCAGCTTTGCCCAGAGAAGCCAAATTATCTCTCCTCATTCAACTTTCATCAGATGTAACATATACAAGGAAAGGCACAGCTGACAGAACTTACAGGGAGCTCTGACGCCTCATTACTTCTACTGAAACGCAACTGTCTGTCTTCACCATCAGTAAATTTTGCTCTTTTGGGTTTGGTTTTGTTCTTCTGGTTTACTTTCAGAATGACAGGCAGTTCTCAGGCTTGTTGAATTATTTAACTGCATGCAGCTTGTAGGTATTATAATCAAGGCCCTGAGTGGCAGTGCAATATGTTCTAAGGCTCTCGTGGCATTTTATTAATAAGCTTGGGATGATGAGCTAGGGCTCCGGGGTTAAAAACTACTTTCTCTTGGTACACATCGGAGCAAACATGCGCTTAACTTTGAATTAGCTGGTGTGACACAGACTGACTTTTTAAAACTGTATTGATTTTTATCATAACTTGGGTGTATGACAAACATCGTATGTGGTTATAAATCCTTTTGCAAATAACTGACTGCAGGTAGCTGAAATAGGCCACATAACAGAGGTGTGATGTGGGTGATGTCTGTATTAAATTTTTAATGAGCTGCAGTCTATATAGGTGTGCGTGTGTGTGTGTGTGTGTGTGTGTGTGTGTGTGGCTTGGGCAGCAGTGAACCTAATGCTACTCCCGTCTACTCCCTGTTTATAAAAAAGTACAGTCTGTTGTACAATAACATAAAATATTTATGCCACCCCTGCTTTATTTGCCAAGCTACCCAGAAGATAAATCTAAAACTGTTGGTGACTCAACCTATCTCTTATACGTAGGGACTGTGGGAGCATGTGAAACAATTTTATCAAGCTCCCTGTATGTTAAAGAAATAGTCCAGCATTTGGGAACTGGGCTTTTTTGCTTTGGTTTAGGGCTGTAGGAGGTCATATGCGCTTTCCACAGTCTGTTAGACAATGTGCACACTACCTGTCTATTTGTAGCTCAATTAGACTAGCCTTGTTAGTCTAACTGAGTTGCAAATAGACATGAAAAGCTTGGGTTTGCAGCATATTAAATCATTTTATATTTATTTTGTATGGAAAATGTAAAAACAGACTCTGAGCCCTTCAGCATACACTGCCCATATTCATATGATTTCTAAAAATAGAATTATATCATCTGGTTATCCCAGTGCAGGAACTATTGTGTAATAACACTAACAGCCTCATGTCTTGTACATTTCACAATTCCCACTGAGATCTAATGTTTCCATTATGATAAGAGGAGACTTCACATCCAGCTTGGTCTGAGTGAAGCTTCTGTGACAGATGCTACTGAAAACTAGCAACTGAGCTCATAAACTCATAAACAGGAAAGCGTTTACTAAGGTCACTGACGAAGTGAGGAGCAGGATCGTTTTCCGATAGACTTTCATACAGTCAGGACTTCTTTTTGCAACCCGAGGAGATGCACCCTGTAGGCCACTAGAAAGAATGCAAGTTGATGCTGTTGTACTGTTGTTAGATGATATATTGATTGCTGAGCTTTCATGTGCAAATTGCAGCAGTGTTTACAACACACTACATTTTTGGTCGTCCATTTTAACAAAATGCAATCACATCTTCTTCGGCATGGTGTCTGTCATTTTGGTGCGAACTCCCAGTAGGCTGGTTGTGTCCAGAGTTGAGGAAATCTGGAATATCTGTAAAAAGATCACATTTTTACGGGGAGTTTGTTCCTCCCACTGCCAATAAATAATGGATCAATCCTGGAAAGCTATTGATGTAAGTCTTTTCTCTGTTTCAGACACTGACGATTAGCTGACCAGTGAGAATTTAGTCAGATGAGAGCATTTTTACTGCAGCCTGTTGGCTCTTAAAATGTCTGCCACTTTCAAATCTGATGACACTCTATAGTTCACTTTTATTAGCATTTTTGTACTTATTTTTTTTTTACCTACTTTAAGCATTTACTTTTGTATTTTACATATTTTAAACATTTGGACAGAGTCAGTGTATCCTTTAGCCTTTTTTCAAACCTCTATGTGATGTAAGCTAACTGTCTGTAGCTTCAATTTTTTTTTTGGATACATTAGAAAGTGTATTTTCAAAAATAACAAAACTATATCTCATCTTAAAGAGAAGAAGCTTTCATTCAGAACCATCATTTAATTTTCTGTGAAAGTCTTTATTTCACATTTCCACTTTTGTGGAGTTTCATTGACTGGTTTGTGTCCATTCGCGGTGAGAAAGCTGACATGAGAGGGAGAGAGAGGCGTGTTTGAATTTATCATTTAAAAAGACAGGCCCAGTATACAGTATCTCTTTTGTAAGTCATTTTCAACTGCGTATGGGTCATGTTACATATTAGTGTGAGTGTAGTCAGGTGAAGTGAGTATCACATTAAACACTGCGATCTTTCCGTCATTCTCTGCTCGCAGGTTCTAATGAATCATTCACATATAACGGGGCTGAAATGTTCCACATTGCGTTGTCTTTACAGCTGCATATACCCAGCTCTTTGTTAAGTCTTTATGTAGTCATGCCCATTCAGTGACAGTGAGTCATCTTAGATGCCGGCTCAGCTCAGGTTGTTCACTGTCCGAGAATGATAACGTTTTCATAGCACCATGAATCAGCTAGATTGCTGCAACAACAAAATGTGACCTCAACCAGCTGGTGTGCTATAAAACCAAAATAACTGTAGTATTTGCATGTCACCCTGGTTGCCTTCAATGTTTGACAATAATCCACACCTGACAAATGTTTTCAAGTGTTTTTTTGTCCAATAATTCATAGTACATCTCAGGGGGGATTAATTATAATGCCTTTCTGCCCTCTTGTTTACCTCATTCTGTGTCTCCTGCGGGGTGCTCGTCTGTTCTGTTAGCTGCCATCTGACTGCCTCAGACTCGGCTTTAGAGGAGCCATCAGATGACCTCCAAGCTACACAAATAATTCTGTGCACCCTCCAAATGCTCCTGTATCTCCCGCTGTCAAGGATTGTTTCAAAATGTTTGTCAGAGTCCACACTTCTCCATCTTAACCTTCAGCTGAGTGATCAGAATTTTTTTTTAGAGCAAAGTTTGGTTTTTGTGGTCAAAGTTTGGTGCAAATTTGCAGAGCATACAGTGCGCCCTCAAGTGTGAAAAAAACAATGAAAGCTGTGAGCATTAGACCTATTTGAGGGCTACATTTTACTTATTTTGAGGCATAACATAAGCATAAAGGCTTAGAGACTTGGGATTTTATATATTTTTGACTGTATGTAAATGGTAGTCAGTGATGTTTATTGTCTGTTTTCTATGTGAGTGCAATCGTGTAAGAATGTGATTCTAGCAGCTCAAGATGACGCAGCTTTAGATAGACAAGCTAGAAGATTAATATCATGCAATTAGTTATCTAGTTTCCTCTTCTGGGTTAAAGGGAATTCACTGACAGTCTTTGGTGCTGTGCTCTTCATTTAATGGGGACATACCACAGAAAACGGGGGCTTGTTTCTATTGTGGTTGGCCTCTGTTAAGCAGAACAAGTACATGAGTATAACCAGTGACCCTTTTTCATTCTTGGGCTGCAAAGGAAAGGTGTGTCCTTTCAGATAGTGTGCAATGGTCACGTGGCTCTGCACTGATGACACATCAAGGATTTTTTTTTTCCTCCTCTGCTCTGGTTAATACACAACCATTGTAGGAATAAAGCAAGAACACAATGCACTGTGTGAGACAGGCTTTTTGTTTTCACACTGTGGGTTGAATTTTATTTCATCCCACTGACATGTCTTGAAGCAGCAGCAATTTAAACATCTTCACTGTTATTGCTTTTCCCCAGAGTGTGGATGTGATTTGTTGTGCAAATCTGGGTGAGTTTGTGTTCAGCATTACAAAAGATAATTGGAAGCTTGGCAAATTCTTTCGAGAGAATAAGTAGGACCTTTTTCTTTTTTGTTCCTGTACTCAAGGAAAATACTGTAAACACTGTAACACATTATTCACATGCCATTCACAAGGCTTTTCAGTTTAGTCTAGATTTAAGGCCAGACAATGTGTGTCTGGTATGATTGAGTAACATTTTCTGCTGCTTTCCTATTGGTATTCAATCCAGTCCACGGGTCATTCATACATCAAGGATATAAGATGAATATGTAACATCTATTGCACCTTGAAGTTGTCAAAGTGGCAATAGACACACTTTTGGCTTTAACACTTTATGAAGTAAATGTCAGTTGCATCATGTATTAGCCACAGAGTAATGATGCCATCTGCTTTAAGATTTTGTTCCATACAAACCTTGCTTACAATATGCAGTCTGTCTGGCACCGGGTACAAATCTCTTTTTGATTTACTGCACAAAGAAAATGCAGTATCCACACCTGGCAACAGAGAATGTGACAAAATATTTTATTTTTGCTTTTGGGACCAAGTATCTAGCATTGCCGTCTGTTCCCGTTTCTTTCATTTTGTTAAAATATGGAATAACACAGAGCGGTGTGGTGATGCAGTGGCTAGCACTGTCACCTCACAGCAAGAAGGTTCCTTGTTTGAATATGTATATCCTGATGCTTTCCACATAAAAGATAACTCCAGCTCTGTGGTGCTTAGTTGATTTTCTGAATATGAATCATCAACTATTTTGAGAAGTAATTTATCATTTAAGTCCTTTTAAGATGCCAAATCTTTGCTGGTTTCAGCCACTCAAATGTAAAGATTAATTCTTTACTTCGTCGTGCATCATCATAAACTGAACATCTGAATGTTGGTTGGATAAACCAAGACACGTGTAACTGAAATCACTATTTTTTCTTCTTCTTTTTTTGTAATAGATAAAACAGTCACTTGATTATTCAAAAGTGTGTGCAGGTGTCTTTGGACTGTGGGAGGAGACCACAGTCCAAAGACACCTGCACACACTTTAGGTTAATTGGTGATGCTAAATAGGATGAATGTGTTGATGTCTGTCTCTGTGTTTGCTCTGCAACCAGTGACACTCTTGAGATTAAGAGTGCCTTTTGCTAGAGTGCCCTCGGCCAAGATAGGCAGCGTTAAGCTAGCTTGCTTTTTATGGCGGGAGAAAACAGAGAACATGCAGGAGAGCATAGGAGTAGGGCCCTGCCCAGGTTTAATGTAACAGTGCTAACCACAGAGCCACTCATGCTATCAGTTACTTGTTTGCTAAACGTTTAGCATAAAAATGAGTTATTACTCTGCATAAAATTAGGAAAATGTTACTTTACCCATTCAGTGAACATGCCTTTTTCTTCTCTCTTATTTCTATAGTGGTGCTGATTGTTTTGTTTGGTAGTTGCTACACTAAAGCCCCGTCCACACAGGAAGCGATTCACTTGCAGCACATCGCTTTGTCGCTGATGGTTGGTCGCTAGCGGACATTCCAGGCTCCGGTTGCCCAGGTAACCCTCTAAAGTCTTTATTACCCCATCATATGTCAATCAGGAGTATCCTGTGCTCTCACTGGTAGTTGCTTCAATCACTTGCCTCAGAAGTGAGAAAAGCTGGGATCCGCCCACTTTACAATGCCAGCAGTTATTTCGCCCGTCGTAGCTTGAAGTCACTCACTTCCTTTGGTCTCTGGTCGCCACGTTACTGCTAGTTGCTTCCTTTGTGGATGGGGCTTAAGAGAAAAAAATAGTCCTCGCAACAACTTTATAATCTGTAATACCATTTGGAAACACTAGGGGGAGAAAAATTTAAAAACTGTCCGTTGCCACTTTAACTTGACATCTTTTGAGAAGAAATGTTCAGTATTAATTATTCCGTAATTTATTTAATCAAATAATAATGACTTGAAACAACAACAACAAAAAAAATGCTCTCAAATTACCAGAGTTTAAACCAATATCAAAAGATTTCCTTTATAGTCATTTTGTGTGGAAAAAAGAAAGCAAAATTCTGATGTGTGTTCAGCAATGAGTAACTTAAATCATTAGCCAGTTTCAAAACCAGTCAGTTAATTTTGTGTTGGATATGTGTTAATCATCCAGGTGCTGCTCTTGTTTCAGAAGCAGACATTATTATAAATTAAAGTGGATTTTTATTTTGTAAGGGTCTCTGGATTGTTTGGCATGTCGAATTAATTTTGAACTAGTAGATGTCATAATTATTGCTAGAAAGCTTTTGAAATGTTTTTGATTGACTGTCACTGTGTCACACAAGTTTACTTTTACAGTTCTGGATATATAACTGACATTTTTTAACTGGGGTAAATTACAGTTCATGCACAGGTAAAGAGCTATACATGCCTCCTCTGTGCTGCTCAGGACATGCATGAACAGTTTTGTATATACTGTAGCTCCTCTAGCACTGTCCTTATTGTTCCTCCATGGACAATAAGGACATGGAGGAACATTTGAATTTACTGGCAAGAGTATGGAGGAATAAACGTGCTCCTTAATATTCACTGAAGGTTGGAATGCATACCTTGTTCTAATAATTTGCTCGATCTCTGTTTGGAGTTTTTGCAATTTTCTTCTTTTCAGACTTTTAAAGACTATGCCAAACGTAAATCAAAGCTTAGTTACTTTGATGCTTTCCTGAATATCTGATTTATATTTAGAATTGTGCCCTGTTGTTTAATATTTACAGGAACATCAAAATGCATGTAGCTCTCCTTTAGGCCTCACATACTGTTTCTACTTTCTTTGGTGTTCGCAGAGATATTGAAATTATCTGAATGTTTGCTTGCCTGTATGCATCTGTCTATTTTTGTATGTTTACATGGTTGTCCTGGATTTTAGCAGTGCTGCAGTCCATTAGCCTTAAGAGTTTATATCACAACAAGTGAACAGTTTCCTCCAAGGTTGTGGACAGTATTTCCAAAGGCGAGTGATAAATAGAGCTTGTTTGGTATAACTTCCCCACACAGCGAGGCTATCAATTCGCTACGAAGCAAACGGTTGCTTTTACTCCAAGCTGAATTGTACTGAACGGAGGCCAGGAAGAATTAATGTGAAGATGAGAGCACTCAGTGCAGATCGAGAGGGTGATTTGGAGGTCCATGACAAACAGACTGTGCTGCAGTTGGAAGTGAGTTTAATGGGGTAATTTTTTAAAAAAAATCTTAAGTCCTGCGATAGATCATGTTAAGTTCTTTCCCAACAATCCCAATTTAAAACTAATTTTATTCAGTGATATTAACATTTGACTTTTACTTTTGTTAAATATACTACATGGAGGTTTTCAGTGGAATACATGAATAAATTGGTGCATAGGGTGTGAAGTCACAGAGTGCTCAACACTCACCACAGTCCACCACTTCCTGTTTGCTAAAGTGTCATTTCTGATAAAGATTCCTATCTATTCTCAGCTGCTGAACTTTACAAGATATGTGTCACTAAAAATGTTGTGTTACCCACTGATCCGATCAGTGGCACTTTCAGCATATTTTGATGACACCTAAAATTTAATATTTGACTTGTGAGTCTGTAGTTGTTTTGAGTTAAACTTGCATCTGATGATTGCTCACAACGGGAACTTTCCCATGATCATGATTGCTGAATGTTGAATAGGAGGAGGAGGAGGAGGAGGGGGGGGGGGGGGGGGAATTTTTTGGGGG